>JAVJIF010018140.1:0-109866 GCA_038442645.1 Agave tequilana | reverse complement strand
TTAAATGCCAAGGCCCAAATGACAAATAGTTATCCAAGGCCCAAGCTAGTAGGCAATAAATGAGAGGAGTTTTTGGTTAGTCAATTTCAAATTGGAAGCTCAAATAGTCACACCCCACTAAGGGCTGAAATGATAAGGCTCAGTGGTTGCTGGTGAATCCTTTTGAGAGTTTGAACCTTGCATTTTGAGAGAGTCGATCCGTTCCTTTGCGGTGAGTGAGCCCCCTTGTAACTGATGAACGAATTCCGACTTGGATAGAGTAATCCCCACATATCCACCACTCTCAATCTATCTGTCGTATTCCCTTCAAGCATTCTCTATTGAACTCTTTAGCTATGCTTCCTCTCGTATTCTTCATTTCAAAAATTATGCAGTGTCAACAAGCATAATTTAGAGAACACCCTTCACCAGATGGATTGATCGGGAAAAAAGTGTGATGATTCTTGTTCAATAAAATTAATTGTCCTTACCTACAATATAGTATTACGGCTTTTTTTTTGGGAGAAAATTACATAATTTTTGAGAAAAGGCTATTTTAAGTTTAACTAACCTAATTTTCCATAGAGTCTACCTTTTGTCAAAGTAAAATGAACATTTCTCACAAAAGTGATTTTAAGAAACGAGACTACTTAGCTCCTAAAAACTCACACTGTGAGTACCGAGAAAAAGCAAGTTGTAAACAGGTAGAGGATCAATAACTCACTGAAACCAGAGCTAGTCTCTTCCTCATCAGAAGAGTACACAGAAGAAACCGAAGGAGACTCCGAGCTGCGATAAGTGGGGAGGACGGAAGAGATGATCTTGCTAGCGCCCAAAATCAAGCCCGACAACCACCTAGGGCTTAACGATTGGGCCGCCGCCGGCGATCTGTCCGGGGGCCTCGCGTAGGGCGAGGCGGACGGGGTCGTTCTCCCCCCGCGGAGCATCTTACCGCCGGATCTGGGCTCTTCGGAGCGGCGAGCCCTAAAGAGAGAGGACATGCCGACGAAGCGAAGAGAGAGAGAGGGAGCGGGAGACGTGAAATTTTTGGGTGTGTCGGGTGTTTTTTTTTTTTGTTAAGGAGAGAAAAATAATGAGAAGCAATTTAAAGCCAGCTAAAAAAACTAAGAAGTGGGCGTTTTCTTCGAGTGCTGGATTTTTCGAGGATTTTATTCCGCTGGCGACGGGAACAGTTGTAAGGGATAAGGGCAGCGCGTCCTGTTGATATTGGAATTGGACATTGGCACATGGGCTGAGCTCTAACTAGCATATCGCCGCGGCTGATCGATCAGAATGTGGGTCGACAATGCTAATTTTTTGCGGTTGAAGGCAGACGAATGAAGGGACAAAATTTTAAAGTCACAGTCAAAAATTTCTTTTCGACCGATCTTAATTACTAGTGCATTGTTGCTGGCAGTAAGAATCAACCGATCAACTAAAAAGAGGAAGAAGAGATAGAGGAAAAAGAAGAGGGAGCTGAGAGAGGAAAACACAGACAGATGAACAAATTTTTTATATGAGTCACAAAAAAAAAAAAAACCCTTTAACCAATTTTAAATATGAGCTCGATCGATCTGACATGGGCTCAACACCTTCTTGTATTCTGTGAGGGGATGTGATTGGGCTAGCCGGTAACTAGATTTGTTGAACATATGAATCTGTGAACCGATTTGATGTATGCATTAGCTCATGACCTTGGGGCTCTTTGTTTGAGTGCAAGTGGGCCGAATTGCAAAGGCCACTTGCACCTAATATTTATATGTTATTCGGACATTTTTTAGCTTGTAAACCTCATTTGCAAATTAAAAAGAAATTTTGTAGCCAACTTGCTTACTCATTTGCACTTTCATATCATTTGCAATTTTGTGGATCCTTTGCAAAGCCTACTTACAAAATTATTTCATTTTTTTATTTTTAAATTAATATTTTTATTTACATTAGATTAAATTTTTTTTATGATTAGATTAATGTTGTTATTATTAGATTAATATTTTTATTTACATATTAATGAAGTAAAAATTCTGTTTTAAATTTAATTTCTTAAAATACTTATGTTAATGTTTTGCAGATTTTGCAAGCAAACAACTAAATTATGAAAATTGACTTTCCATTTTACTTTATAGTTATAAAAAATAATACAGTTGACAATATATTTTCCCGGATACACTTTCACATTGCCAACCAAACACTAAAAATTATTTGTGCAAATTTTTTTTACAACTATTCATTTAGGCAAAATAATTTCCCACTCACAACTTACAGATAACCAAACAAACCCTTAGTCATAAGCACACCACTACAGTTGTTATGTGGTGCAATTTAAATGCAGCACTTTTTCTACACAAATGATTTGTATCAAAATAAAAAGTTTGTGAAGAGAGCTGTATAAATTGAAAGCGTGTATAAACAAAGTATTTTTCATTTAAATCGGAATGTTTAGAAAAACGAAAAACTGCTTAAATTGTTGTTAGAATCATACAGTGGTAGATAATATTTAGCGAAAAAGTATACACGGCTAGTTCAAACTCTAAACAGAAGAGGGTATTTTGATCCCCATGTTTTTTATTATCCCATTCTCTCCTCCTGCGGAGCATCTTATGAAACTTCAGTATAATAGCATCGCACATAGAAAGTGTTGTTAGCACCACATCCTATGTAAGTGTAGCATGCACCCCATGCATATACTTTGCTTGGCTGCACTGCATTGATCCAAATAATAATAATCATAACAAATCGCTCTGAGAATATGCCAGGAAATCATCATGAGAACTACTACATGCACGAGAGTTCTTTTTGCTCTCATCATGAGAGAAGAATTTCAGAGAATATAATAACATATACGAATCCTCTGCTGAACTAGGGGCGAGAGAAGAATTTCAGAGAATATAATAACATACACGAATCCTCTGCTGAACTAGGGGCGTGTTTGGTTGGTTGGTACACAGAGGAAAGTCTCGAGTGTCAAGATGAATAGTGCATTTTACATGAAAAAAGAGGGGTGTGGGTCCATGAAGAGTAACTTTTAACCCATTTCCAACACATATCGGGCACGCAGAGAGCCAAAATGAGAGGTTTTGGTGAGAGCCCACCACATAATTACCCGTCTCATGGCTTTTCTTGATTTGGCCAACCAAACACATTTGGTAAAATTTGACTGTGGGGCCCACTTCACTTTCCCAGCCCAGCTATTTTACAACCAACCAAACACGCCCTAAACCAAAAACCACCCCAGAAATGATTAATTGTGCAACGGGAAGGTTTCATTGGGTTGACCGTAGAAGGAAGACGTGAGCAGAGTCAAGTCTGGATCATTCTTGTGCTTGTCCCAAGCTGTTTCGAACTGCAGCCCCTTGCATCTGTACAATGGAGATAAAGGATCATGTGCTTTGAAGCTAAAGTGACAAGAAAAAGAAAAAGAACAGGCAATATTTCTTGGCAGATCTGTGTTGCTTACTTCTGAAGAAAGATTAGCATCTGTAAAATGTGACTGCGAATAACTTCACGATTCTTTCGCACTGCTGTTTCCTTGTATAAGAGAATCAGTTCATCTACTAATCTAAAGCAAAAAAAAAAAGGCAAATGTGGGTAGGATCGCTTAGCCATGATTCGTAGGTGAAAGAAATTGATAAGACGCAGAGCACTATACAATGATGTTATATCGTATATTCTAGGCAAAGCAATAAGGGGCATGGAATTGATAAGAGGTTCTGAAATTGAAATTTTATACAGGACGCAGTGCAGCGCAGCCCCAACAAAGCAATAGGAAACTTACAGGCCAGTGCAAGCATAGACATTAAGAGAGCATTTAATTTGTTAATCCCAGTTCAAGTTCACAACATGACTATAAAACATGATTCAACATCTCACCTATCAATGTAAGGTGATTTCCTGATCCACGTTAACTTAATAATAGTATGAAGACGCTCCATAACCTGCAAGATTATAAAAAAATAATCAAGTATCGAACCATATCTTCGTTTAGCATCATTAGATTACATAATTTCAACAAACATGACAAGAATGACAATAAACAATTCCATTTTGTGTAACATAATTACTTATCATTCAGGAAACAATGGAAGTTGCAGAAAATCTGTACTGATGCAATTGATGCGCATGTAAATCGAAAGGAACAGATAGCAAATGCCCAATCTTAAAATTGATCCAAGAATCTGACCACGAGATGTATGACATAGCCACCCCAGGAAGCATTTATTTGGTATGGCGTGTTTGGTAGCAAGATAAAATAGTTACAGGAGTTCGGGACATCAAGGATGGTACTTGTGTGCGCCGTGCATGTAACTGATGTGTCTTGACTCTTGACATATCTGAAGTGTAACATTTGCACTTTGTATACACCAAGACTTATTGTATACATTGTTTAGCATCATTGACGCACAATCAGTTACAAATTTACAAGAAATAAAATTAATATAAATCCAAATTACAGACCTCACTGTTTTTATCAAAAGCATCCAAGCAGCTTAAAAATTAGCACAAGGTTTCATGGTTCTTAGTGGAAACATTATGACATCAGACCCCACACAGGATGGAATAGGCTACATCAAAAATAAAGCATACAGGTAGTGCTAAGAAAGTATTCCTGGTACAAAAAAATACCTAACACTATGGAGAATAAAACATGAAATAAAGACAAAAAAGTGTATTAGAAAGCAGCGACACTAGGTGAAAGGCGAGAACCTAAACACCATGGGTCAAGGTTGCAGGTTTTTCTGATACGTAGACAAACAACTTACAAGATTATAGAACTATATAAAACTCTATAGAAATCATCATAAATCTATATAAGACCATCAAATTGATTGCAACTCGGACAAATTTGACTTGAGTCATAAATTCTTCCTTACCTGAAAAGGTTTTACCCCAGGTTTGAACTTGGGAATCAGTTTCATTATCAGCAAAGTTTTATGGTATTTGTATCAGCGTTATTGGGAACATTTTACCACAGCCATATAGATCGTTTCTTTACAAATAAGAATCTAAAAAGTAATTAAACTTCACTAAAAATTGTTAAGATGGTTAGCAACATTTTGACATTTTTTATTTTGGATGATGGATTTTCGATCTCATTTTGACAAAACATTGTATAATCTAGTAGTTCATGCTTAATCTATATAGATAGGATATTTAAGAAAATACAATTTATCGCTGAGTGGATAAGTTAAAAGATTGTTATGACAAACTTAGGCATTAGTTTAATGGTGATGCAGAAATGAACAATAACTTCATAGCACAAATTAGACATTTGATATGCTTCTTGTTTGAGTCAATATCCTCATGAGTTGTAGCATATATCCTCCTTAGTTAACTTTGTCTTTGAGTACTTCGACTGATCGAAAGAACTTTCCTTCTCATATTGTATGTTAAAAGATCCATGTAGCTCTGCATTTCCTTTACGTTGTAGCCAGCATTCCAACTCTTTTTCAAACATTCAAGCCAAAACTTTTGAATCATGGTTAAAATCTCGATATCAATATAAGTAATAGCCAATAATTTTAGTATCAATATCATCAACATCAGTCGTCAATATCATCAGTATTAGCCGTCAATATATATTATAGCGTTAATATCATATCGGGTACTTTGAAACCCGATATGCTATGCAGATATGTTTTAAAATCGACCGATATTTGAAACTATGTTTCAACTAAACTAAATCAGGTTATTGACTATCCTAATAAAGGTTTTTTTAACAAATTACTATTTTTTTGCAAAGGTTTTTTCAGCATCTCTAACTGAATGAATTGAATAAATTAATAGTGTTGGCAATGGGATTGATTTATAGCTTAGAAACTGCAGGTTTCAGCTTCACTTTACTGTGGTCCCATAATTTTTCTAAAGACAAAAGATAATGGACAGTGAAAGAGTGTCTAATCAGTTAGACGCGCACAAGTTGTCGTGGCATTGGGGTTGTCAAGGTGTGAGATAGGGAGAATCAGCTGCTGTTCATCATCTTTTTTTAAAAAAATGGGACAAACTCAAACTGAGCAATTCAGACTGTTTGGTATCAGATCAATATCATATACAGTTTAGCAGAAAATTCTATCATAACTTGGGATGATTTCACAAAAGTCTTCTTAAAAAAATTCTACCCCATCTATAAGACCGTCCTTATTAAGAAAAACATAATACATTGCAAGAAAGAACCAAAGAACCGTTTTGAAAATACTTCGAACGTTTCAAAGACCTTGTCCAATGTCCTCATCATAGCGTAGAGAAGTGGCGGCTATGCCAAATTCTCTGCACTGGTCTAAAATCTCTAGATTATCAAAACAAGACTCTCCCTAAAAACCATGAGTCAAGGAAGATTCTCGAAAGCAGATGAACACGAAGGGTGAGAAATATATGAACACCTAGCGGGAAAAAACGCAAATAGACTAGGACTGTGAACCCTATCTCTTCAAAAAGAGGTCTACATTTGATAGAGACGTCCATAGTATATGAGGTTAAATTTGATGGTATTACTCGAAGACTAGAAGCCTTAGAAACTAAGGACCTAGTTCCGGTGAACCAAGTCAGCCCAGTACAACCTAGGGGTGAGCATCGGTCGGTTCGGTTCGGTTTTTGCTAATTTTTGCAAAACCGAACCGAACCGATTAGACTTAGTAACCGAACCGAACCGAATCGACTCAGTTCGGTTCGGTTTTTCGGTTTTTTCGGTTAGGTCAATATATTACCATCATTTCTTACATTTTTTAATCACCATTATATTATCATCCTTTAATATTATAATCTCAAATATCCACTACCCAAATTAGAAATAAGAAAAAGATTCTAAGCTTAATATGAATTGAAAATTTCATATTCTAAAACTTTCACACCGTATTGAGCTCTTATATCAAAACTCATATAATTATTACTAACTTTTAATGATAAGAATGAAAAAAGAAACTATATTAATATAAATATATTCTCAATTGTGATGGTGTACTTAATATTGCTTTCACATATTCAACATAAAAAAGATGGTATTACTAAAACTAATGAGGTAAGCTTCCACCAATTTTATTATGAACTATATGATTCACTAAATTGAATTTGAGTAGGTTAATATATTGGATGAGAAATTCGGTTCGGTTCGGTCTATTCGGGTTTTGGAACACAAAACCGAAAACCCGACCGAATTAGAGCGGTTCGGTTCGGTTCGGGTTCGGGTTTCGATTTTTGGTCGGTTATTTCGGTTATAACCGAACTCTGCTCACCCCTAGTACAACCCACATCTATGGGTTGTACTTACTGTCAAGTTATGAACCATGTGTTTAAAAAGTGTCATGTTTTCCTGACTCATCAAACGTTGTCCGAACCCATGAATGCAGCCTTCACAAGGCCGACCAATAATCCATATTCGCAAACCTACAATTCTGGTTGGAGAAATCATCTGAATTTTTCATGGGCCCAAAACACCAACGATCGATCTTGGCCCAACTTCTCCAACAATTTCCAACCATCACATTATCGACAAAATTTTCCCAATCAAGTTCCACCACCTTCTTTTCAAAATCAAATATACAATATGGAAAGAAAGATGGATAGCTCCAACAAAACCCAAGAAACACTGATTCAAGCCATGCATAGGATAGAGAAAAAATCAAATAAGTCTGCAAGCTGATCCTATTAGTGAAAGACCGAAAGGAACTCTTCCTAGTCAACCATTACCGAACCCTAGAAACTTTAGGCAAATCAATGAGGCTCAAGATCTAAATTAGCGTAATGTGATTCATACATTGCGGTCGGGAAGACAAGTTGATAATCAAGTGTCAACATCATCAAACCCAACACAAACACCCACTCCCAGCTCCACTCCACCCAACTACGTAGATAAGTCAGCCGAGTAGGTGCATAAGCTTACAGCCCCATTTTCAAATAGCCTTAGGAATAACAATAATACACAAATGGAGAAAATATGTGAGATCTTTAATCAAGTAAAAATTAATGTGCCCCTTCTTAATGCAATCCGACAAGTCCTTAGTAATGCCAAATTCCTTAAGGACATGTGCACCAAGAAGAATAAGACCAATGTGCCAAAGAAAGTTTTTCTAGCCACTAATATTAGTGAGTTATTGTCCAATCAGATCCCCGTCAAGTACAAGGATTTGGGTTATTGTACCATCTCTTGCACAATAGGTCAGACGGAAATTAATCGAGCACTTCTTGATTTGGAAGCGAGTATCAACTTACTACCTTTCTTAGTATACCAACAACTTGGGTTGGGTAAACTTAGCCCGACTCAAGTTACGATCCAACTAGCTGACCGGTCTATCAAAATTCCAAAAGGAGAAGTAACCGATGTCCTCATCTGGGTTGGGAAATTCATCTACACGGTAGATTTCATTGTCCTTGACACCCAATCAGTGTCAAATCCTAGGTCTCAAACCCCCGTCATCTTAGGGCGTCCGTTCCTTGCTACCGTAAGCCAAATCATCAATTGTAGGAACGGACCAATGAGACTGACCTTCGGGGACATAACTAAGGAAGTCAATGTCGTCAACCTAGGAGAATAATCCTATAATATGGACGATCAATCTTTCGAGGTAAACTTCATTGAGAATTTAACGAGTGAGCACAGTGAGGAGATAGAACTAGAAGCCGAGTGTGATAACGAATTGGGATCCGACGATGTAAGCCTTGATGAGATCGTCAATTCTACAGTCGAGTGGGCATCGAGCCCAAGTTCACTATATCCAGAGACAACAAGCTTGACTCCATCTATGGAGTTATCCCCTTCCTTAGAACTCAAAACCTTGCCCAAGCATCTCAAGTACGCCTACCTAAGCAAACAAGAGACTCTTCCAGTCATTGTTGCATCCGACTTGACTGATGGGCAAGAAGGGGACCTTATGACAATCCTTAGGAAACATAGGATTGTCATAAAGGGATTAAGTCCAGCTATAATTTAACACCGCATCCACCTAAATGAAACGGCGAAACCAAAGAGGGACCGGCAGCGTAGGTTAAACCCTATTATACAAGAAGTCATCCTAGCTGAAATAATGAAACTTTTAGATAATGGGATAATTTATCCCATTTCTGATAGTCAATGGGTCAGCCCAGTCCATGTGGTCCCTAAGAAATCTGGTTTTACCGTGGTAGAGAATGAAAACCAAGAGTTAGTACAAACGCGACTCCCTACAAAGGTTCGAGTTTGCATTGACTATTGAAAATTAAATGTTATCACTCGCAAAGATCATTTTCCTCTTCCATTTATCGATCAAATGCTTGAACGACTAGCTGGCCACGAGTATTATTGTTTCTTGGACGGTCACTCGGGGTACAACCAAATCCCATAGCTCCGGAAGACCAAGAGAAAACAACATTTACATGTCCACTTGGGACTTTCACTTATCGCCGAATGTCTTTCAGTCTATGTAATAGCCCCGCAATATTCCAGCGTTGTAAGTCTATCCTCCGATATAGTCGAAAGATTTTTAGAGATCTTTATGGATGATTTCTCCATTTCGACCAATGTCTTCACAATCTATAACTTGTCCTCAAACGATGCACCAAAAAGAATTTGACTTTAAATTGAAAAAAGTGCCACTTCATGGTACAACATGAGATTGTCTTAGGTCACGAGATTTCCAAGAAAAGGGATCGAAGTGGATAAAGCGAAAATAGATGCTATAGCCAAGCTTCCCATACCCAAATGTGTGAAAGATATCTGATGTTTTTTAGGACACGTCAGATTTTATTGTAGGTTCATTAAGGACTTTAGTAAGATTGCTAGACTCTTAACTAACCTTTTACTTAAGGGCGTGTCCATCTTAAATGATGGATGTCTTACAGCTTGGGAGAAACTCAAGATGGAACTTATCTCTGCACCCATAATTTCTCCCCCAGATTGGTCCAAACCGTTTGAGATCGTGTGCGACGTTTCCGATTTTGTCATAAGCGTTGTCTTAAGAGAATGCATTGACAACAAGCAGCATGTAATTTACTATTCAAGTAGGGCACTTAATGATACCCAATTGAACTATACTACAACCGAGAAGGAATTCTTGACAGTAGTGTTCCCACTGAAAAAATTCCATACCTACTTGGGACTAAAACCAACATATTCACCGACCATTTTGCACTCCAATATCTCATGCAGTCATGCATAAGAAGGATGCCAAAACCCGACTCATTCGTTGGATCCTCCTCCAAGAATTCAATCTTTAAATTTGAGATAAGAAGGGTGTAGAAAATGTCATTGTCAATCACCTCTCACGTATTCCAAACGCTCCGTCCAACAAGTTGCCAATTATGATGACTTTCCTGATGAACAACTCTTAGCTATCTTTAGAGAACCATGGTTTGCCGACAGAATAAATTACTTAGTCACAAACCAAACCCCATCTCATTTGTCAAAACAAGAAGTATATCGATTCTTATCTCAAGCCCGGTATTTCTTTTGGGAAAAACTGTATCCCTTCAAATATTATTCTGATAAAATTATTAGGAGATGTATCCCCGATGAGGAAGTTAGGAGTGTCCTTTCATTTTGTCACGAGCTTGCATACGGTGGACACTTTGGTCCCCACAAGACTACAGAAAAAGTGCTAAAAAATGGATTTTATTGGCCCACATTGTTTACAGACGCCTTTGATTTCTACAAGACATGCTCAAGATGCCAAATGGTGGGTAGGATTTCGAGACATAATATGATGCCCCTAAACCCAATTCTAAAAATAGATCTTTTTGATGTATGAGACATTGACTTTATGGATCTCTTTCCTAGTTCATTTGAGCACCAATACATTTTGGTGGATGTGGATTATGTATCCAAATGGGTAGTAGAAGCCATTCCTAGCAAAACAAATGACAACAAAGTTGTTGTCAAGTTCTTAAAAGAAAATATCTTCTCACGCTTCTGAACTCCACGTGTCATAATTAGTGATAATGACTCACATTTTTGCAATAGAACTTTTGAAATTCTTATGCGAAAATATGTTGTAACTCATAAGTTATCGACACCATACCGTCCTCAAACTAGTGGGCAGGTAGAAGTCTCAAATAGACAAATCAAATTTATCTTGGAAAAAACTGTGAGTCAAAATCGAAAAGATTGGTCCACCAAATTGACAGATGCCTTATGAGCTTATAAGACCGCTTTAAAAAAATCTAGAGATGTCTCCATATAAGTTAGTCTTTGAAAAGGCTTGCCACCTGCCTGTTGAGTTAGAGCACCGAACCTTATGAGCTATTAAACAACTGAATTTTGATTTAGATAAGGCCGGTGTGCTTTGGAAATTGTAAATTTCCGAACTTGAGGAGTTGAGAAACAAGGCTTATGAAAATACGAAAATTACGAAGAATAAGGTTAAGGTTTTTCATAATAAACATATCATGAGAAAAATTTTGTCCCCGAACAAAAAAAACCTTACTCTACGATTCTACACACCATCTTTTCTCAAGGAAGTTGAAATCACGGTGACATGACCATTTATTATTAGGACTGTGTTTTCATATGGAGCAGTAGAAATATGTGACACGAAGAACGATAATGAATTCAAGGTGAATGGTCTACATTTAAAACCATTTTTGGAATCAGCTCCGAAGGAGGAAACAACCATGGGTCTACTTGACACAATGTATCAGTAACATAACATTACCTTTTTTTACACTTTATTTCATGCATACATGCATTCATTCATACATTGAGGACAATGCATGAGATAGGTGTGAGAGAGAGTCTAACATGTAACATACTTAACATGTTAAAAAAAGTTTACTAAAATACTAACACATGTAGTTTAAAAAAATTTTAATAACATATTAACATAGGTAGGTTTACTAATAAAAAAACTTTTTGAAAGAAAACAATATTTTAATTTATTTTTGTAAGAAATTAAGTTAATTTTAAGAAATAAAAAAATCATAATTAGAATTTCTTAATACTGATCAAAATAAGATTATTTGTTTGATTTTTAGGTTTAGGAAGAAAAATTGAAAAAGTAATTTCGTTTTGATTTTTACCTTGATGAAATATGCATACTTTATACACTTACACACTTAGGATTCAAAACAAAAACTCGTGTGTCTTAGAAATATATATATATATGAAAAATAATCAAATCTAATTATTGATTAGCTATGTGCTTTGACCTAAGAAAGTCTTGATATTTACGCGAAAGGTAATTAGGTAAGTTAAAAAAGGAGAAAATATATATAATTATAATATATGTATTAACACATCTAATAATCAATTAGTTAGGCATTAGGGCCTCAAGAGGTCTTGATACTTACACAAAAGAAAATTAGACGATTTATACATATTAAAAGAAAAAAGTGCTTAAAGGGCAACGAAGTGGTAATACTTCGAACTTCTTATATATATATATATATATTAATATAAGGCATAAGAGTTGAAGTTGAAGAATCCCGAGTCAAAAAATCACGATCCCAAAGGCGTATATGATTTAAGGTAAAATAATAGACTAAGTGAGAAATTCAGTTTTAATCTTAACTTAAATTGATAACAAATACTCGTATAGAGACTACGTATAGGAACGAATAATTAGGTGATCCTAGACTTATAAATTAACTTGATTTTTACAAAAATCTCTCAAATATTTTTCTCTTTCAAAATGAATTTTGAAAACACTAACACTTTATTTTTCTTTCTTTATGGATTTGTGGTTGTAATTCACTGAAAATCCTTACGAGACAAAACTCGTCCTCTAAGAATAACCTAAAAGTTTAACGGCTTTTTACACGTGCTAAGTGCAATCGTGATTCCTACGAAAGTGAGTTAGTTTAGATTAGATTAGTTTTTCTTTTTTCTTTTACTCGAGGACAAGTAAAAGATAGGTGTGGGTGTGGTTGTTCATCAAATGTGCATATTTTTAGTCATATTTTCATATTTATTTTTTATTAAGCATTGCTATGTAATGGTATTTTTCTTAGTATTGTACAAGCATCCATAAATTCAAGAAAAGAAAAGGTGATTAAAAAGCCCAAAAGTTTAAGAGAAGCCCAAGACCCATCAAGTCCAAATAATTCAGAGATAATCTTATCCTAATTCAGAGATAAAGAGACAATCAATTTAAATCAAGTTGCATGAGCTCCAAGTCAAAAATAAAAGAGAAGAATTCAAATTTAAATTCGGATTTATAGAGAACTTGTTTCCTAAGTTATCTAGGAAACAAGATTATTTTAAATTCCGGAGACCAAACGAAGATTCTGAGGATATATCTCCACATGTACGGACGAGACGAAGCCAGAGCCCAAAACGCGTGCCCTCACTCCCCTTCTTTGCCGCGAAAACCCGACAAAAATCGCGTTTACGCGGCTTTCTGGTGGCGGTTGGTGTGGCGGTTTGGTGTGTGTATGTTCGACTTGAACTCTACCCTCTATTTTCCTATAAATAAACAGGTAGAACCAGAGAGAGGAGGAGCTTAGAAGATTAAAGTTTAGGTTTTCTTTAATTTTCTATTTCTTTCTGAATTTATTTTGTATTTTCTAAGTTTTAGAAGTAAGAGAAAATTTTGTAAGAAGAAGCTATTGTAATTCGAGGTGACAGAACAATACAAGATGCTTTTGTTCTTTTCATATCTCTCTTCTTATTTACGTGCTTTTCTTCTTTATTTGCTTGCTTATTTCATGCAATCTTTTTCATATAATATGCTTAGTTTAGATTACACCATGAGTAACTAAATCCTCTTTCATGACTTGCTAATATTACCACCATGAATCTATAGTATTAAATAGATAACCCAATTAAATTTTATGCATGCTTAAACCCTAGATTTATCTTGAAGGCAAATGATGATAGTAATTAGGTCAACTAGTTGCTAGTACTCTTTAACTTTTTTTTTTAATCTATACTTGACAACTGTCTTGATATTTTAATGTTAAATTTTAATTAGTGTTATTTCAATTTAGAATCTTATTATCTATCTTATGTGTTTTACTTGAATTTTAGGGTAGATTATCATGTTTAGGGCATAGCGTGAAGGTAATCTCTAATTGATATTATTTGTTTATGGTGACAAATTATTAGCAGGTTATGACCCTTCTCTACATTGATAAAAACTAAACTCTTTTTCAATTTAATCTTTTTCTTTAAGTTTTACAAATAAAAAAAGAAAGTACAAGGAAACAACAATACCGAAAAGCTTCCATCGCATCTCTCCCTGAGGTTCGACCCGTAAAGTTTTCGCTATTTCAGAGCCACCCTAAATCAGATAATACTTTTCATATTCTCTGTATTCTTTCTCTCAATCAGTAGACAAGAAAGTGAAAATGCCGACTAGATCTCGTTCTAGCGCCAATGAACACTGAAGAACGCCTTCAGGTAAGGATAATACTCGAATCCATGAGTAAAAGATATACAACTCAATCCAAGACCAATTGAAAGAGAAAAATTCAGCTAAATTGATAATCAAAATTCAATGTCTGCAATTACAAAGATACAATGGCCTTAAATAGGCTTTAAAAGTAGAAATCTAACCTAACGAATAAGTTCAACACTAACGTTGCCCAATATTTCATCACCACATCGCCCGATTACCATCACCTCACATCACCATATACACACAACATATTTCCATCACATGCATACATACAATCAATTATTTTCATATTATTTCAAAGTCACTATAAATTAATAGTAATAATAACAATCAACATACATCATTCTTCACAATCAACAACATGAGAATGTGTCACAATTTGCATGATCATAACTTACATGTAGCTATTAACATAATCTTAGTTATCATGGATTATTTAAATTATCAATCTTCACACATACACACACACATATATATAACACACGTGGTATTATATGCATCTTCCAACTTTATTCTTAATTATCATTATTTTAATTTATAAGATTTCAATAAACTACTCCCATGATATTATTATTATCATTTTCAATAATATTAGGATGTTCATAAGAATCATATTCTACAAATATTAAAATTTCATTCACACCATTATCATGATTTTAATTAGATTAAAACTTTACTCCCACTTTTGAAGAAGCTTCCCAAATATCCCACTCGGTTCACCAGCTCCACAAATCTCCACACACAAATATAATCACATCATTAAGAGTTACTCATGGTTGTATTTACTTAATTTTTCATTAACCACTCTACTAATTACCTAGATTAACCAAATAAACACCCTTTTGTTTCTCTCGTTCTCGTTGTAGCTCGTCTCTAAAAGACTTTTGCTCCTCCGATATCGTGTCTTGCTTCATTTCTTTGTCGCACCAAAGAGGAGAAGTAGCTAACAAGGGTTTAATAAAAAGACGATTGGTGTCAAGATTTTAATAAAAAGGTAACTAGGGTTAAGGTTGCAACAAGAGAGAGGAAGGAAAGAAAGAGGGAAAAGGGAGGGGGCTGAAGCTGGTTGGTAGGGGCGCCAGCAGTGGGGGTGGGAGTAGGGAGAAAGGAGTAGGGAGAAAGAGGGGAGAGAGAGATGTGTCAAATGAGAGATTTTTCTCATGAACGCTCACTTATAAACCCTCCCAAATTCATCATAACATACCATGTGTTCTTTAATTTTCTCTCTCATCTCCACCAAACACTTAGCTTTTAACACCCATACACATGTTATGTCTTCCCCTTTATACCTTAATCTCACTATTCACTAAAGAAAGAAAAAAAATCAAGCATGATGCATGATCTTCAATCAATGATCATTATAGTTCTATTATTCTATAATTATATCTATATATATAATCATACAATATTTAATATAGTGTTAACCCAACAACAAGTATACCTTAATACTTCTCTTATAATTATTTACATACATGCAATGTATAAAAATCCGAAATTTATTTATCTAACAAAATTCCTCATTAATAATTCAACTTTCAACTAGTTATCAATTTTATTTAACATGAACTCATTTTAGAGGTTAGTATTAGGATTCTAATTCATGATTTAAAAATAACGGGCATTACAATACTTGTAACATAAGCTATTTATAAATCCAAACATTTTATATCAATTCTATATATCTAAGCAAAAAGGTTTTTTCTCTCACTCTAATATTTCGCCATCTGAACAAAATAGGGGTTGCAAAATCTGCCACATGTCCCACAAAACTCAGAGACTTTTCTTTAAAGAAGTGATATATATATATATATATATATATATATATATATATATATATATATATATATATATATATATATATATATATATATATATATATATATTACATGTGTGTCACTGCCATCCTACACCTCTCTCTCTCTCTCTCTCACTCAATTAATTATCTTGGGCCTGAGATACACCAAGGCATAAAACTGTATCAAAGATTCAATGATCTAATATAAGAAACAATAAAAAAAAACTAAAAAAAAAAATTTAAATACATTGTAGAGTGAAATTTTCTCCGATATAATTAAAGGTGGGAACTAGTACTTTAGTAATTATACTAGTAAACAGTTATCGTCTTATATTCTAAAAACTTTTTGCCTTGACTTCCGGGTTGAAAGTTTCTATTGAAACATTTCAGAGGAATTTAAAACTTTCACAATGAAACCCCAAAGGAAGATGTCCATGCTAATATCATTAAAAGATACACAAAGCAATTGTTACCTAAAAAAGAATCTACTACAGAAAGATAAGATGGTTCATACCAGAAGAACTGTTTTATCATCATCAGCGTGCATCCACTGAAAGAAAAGTGGAAATATACGGCGGAAGTGTGCCAATAAGACAAGCCCCATTGCATCAAAAACTGGCTCAATTAGTAGTAGCCATGCAATACGTCTCTCTTTATTAAATGGTTGGCGCTCCAAATGACTTAACATCTCGCTTAGCATTCTCTCAAACCTAACAAATTAACACAGTAGGAACAGATATTAATGAGATCTGTAATAACCAAATAATGGAGGCATGCATGTTTCATATAATCTTATCCCTGTTTATCACAGATTGATAGACACAACATCCTATCAAGAGGATCACATAAATAAAGCATAGAGAAAAACTTAACTCCGTACAGATTGGCTTATCATAGTGAGAAGGAAATGTTTCATCATTTCTCCAGTAATATGACAGGGTATGACAGGGTGACAGCATTTTCTTGAAATTGCCTTGACGTATAGGCTTTATCATGATACCATTGTGATGTTTATATGGTGGAAATATTGATACTTTTAACAATCTATTGTTCCTGCTGAAAATTTGAGGTGCAAGCTAACGACACACTTGAACTTGGAATACCATCCTGCGCTCGTATGCATGCCCACAGAAAATGGCAAGCAGGCTGGTTCAAGTTCAACTAATTTGTACCAGCATGCATATGCAAGAAACAGAAAGCAAAGCCACAGATTTTCTATTTCTCGAAGTCAGCAAATTTTGTTGCATTGAAACCATTTGTATGAAAAAGACACCACAAATTCCCAAAAAAGTCAACCATAAGCACAGAGTGCCAAAGTTACATTTTTTAATTGCTCGCCTTTTCGATGCACTGATAATTTGGAAGATAGATTGCCTACTATACCATCATCTTTTGTACTTGCCTTGTTTAAAACCATCAAAATGAATCACCAGGCCGCCTATCCACTTAAAAAAAAATAACCTAACCAAAAAATAATATTAATAATAATAAAACACCTTTATTCTTCGCCTAACATGCACAGACCAAATCTTTTGTGGTCTGGCACGCAGTATCCTTATTCTTTAATTAGTGAATTTCCGCAATATTTCTGTTTCACTTAATATTCCTATATTTCCAGGTCTTACCAAAATATTGTTGAGAATGGCTGGTTTAGCAATAGTAAGCGGAAATGAGGTTTTTAACAACAGAATGAGTTAAAGTGAAACCTACTTTCAACAGTGGACCTGTGATGTAAGAAACTGTCTTATACAGCATAAAATGTAAGACCAATCAAAGGATGCTTTATGTGACCCAGTGAGCACACAGATTGAAACAAGTACACCATGTGCAGCATAAGTTACTAGGATGAATTTGAAAATAAGTAGGAAACTGCAAACCTAAGTGTTCACAGAAAGAGAATTTAATAATGACAAGATGATGCATGGCAGGGTCATGCAACATCATCATCATCATCATTTAACCTTTTCTCATTGAAGACATGAAAACGGAATGAAAGCGCCAAAGCACATACCAGGAGCTACGAGGATTGCTTTGCTGGGTACATGTCAGCAAAAGCACAGACATCTCAACTACTCGCTGCCATAGCTCGTCACTTGAAGCAATGTTCCGACAACATGCATCAAGAATTGGTTCTTCATACCAAGACAACTCAGTAGCACTCACATTCTTCCCTAGATGTACAAAGCTAAGCATTCCTTGCTCCTGAAAAATTAAAAAGGAAGGTTATAAAGGCGGTTGTTCAGCTGCATCCACAAAGCAGAATAATGCCCCAACAACCTAAAGAAACAGAAAATGGAACCATTGTGACATGCTTGGACAAGGAAACAATCAGTAACACTGCAGTAGAATCAAAACAAATAAAAAGGAACATGTAGGTGGTCAATTAGACAATTACAAGTGCAGTCATATCCTACATAATCTGCTTTACTCTCCATTTAGTATCTTTCCTAAATCTTTAGGCACCAAGAGAGCTCTGCAATCTTCAGGTACTATTCTCGATCATGTTAATCTCATTTATTTTATAATTTTCTCTTCCAAGCTATGGGTGAAAGTTGAGTGGGTTTGTACCCAAAGAGATCCCAAACCTGAATATTTGGCCAGTTTGGACGGTTCTAATTTAGATGTGGGTCCGTCAATGCACCGTTCACTGTCTATCCCAAGTCAAGATAAAAGGAGGAGGGTTGTGATAGGCTTGTGACAGCAACGTAAATTGTCACATACTATGAACATGAACCAAGAACTAAATTTCGTTGGGGCGTTCCTTACTAAACGACGTACTGCATTGGAGCCCGGGTGTAGTGAAAAGTAGGCAAGGATTGCTAGGTCGTCGTCCAAAAATGACACGCTACATCAGCGCTCGGATGTGGTATCAAATGAGCAAGAGTTCCTACACTTTTATGAGCGGGTGAGGGTAAAAAAGTTAGTTCATGAATATAAGATTAGGTTAGCATCATGGAACATAGGTTCTCTTACAGGTAGATTAGCAAAATTAGTTGATGCTATGGTTAAACAGAATGTTAGTATTTTGTGTGTGTAGGAAACTATGTGGGTAGGTGAAAAAGCTAGAATTATAGAGTCTTGGGGTTATAAATTTTAGTATACTGGTAGAGATAAAAATCGTAATGGGGTGGGTGTGATCATAAATAAATAATTGCTTGAGAATGTAGTGAAGGATAAGAGAAAGGGTGATAGGATTTTACTAGTTAAACTTATTTTAGGTAGTGAGATTTTAATGTTATTAGTGTCTATGCACCACAAGTAGGACTTGATGAGTATAGTAAGCGACAATTTTGGGAGGATTTAAATGAGATAGTGCAAGACATACTCATTAGAGAAAAATTTTTCATAGGCGTGACCTCAATGGGCATGTAAGAACTAGTCGTTATGGGTTTGATAGTGTACATGGAGGATTTGGTTTTAGGGAAAGAAATGAACCAAGTAACTCGATTCTAGATTTTACTTTGTCTTATGATTTGATCTTAGCGAATATTTGGTTTAGGAAGAGAGAGTCTCACTTGATCACTTTTAGAGGTGAATCAAGTGCGAGCCAAATAAATTTCTTTTTAACTAGGAAAGTATCTAGAGATGTTGTATGAATTGTAAGGTAGTACCGGGTGAGAGTGTAGTAACCCAATATAGACTCTTAATTTTAGATATCCGGATTAGAAGGAGATTTAGAAAGATTAAACGTAAGTTAGATCTTCAGAAGATTAAGTGGTGCGGCTAAAAGAAGGTAACCAAGGAGTTTTTATAGATCGAGTAGTACATGAAGCAGATTGGAAAGTCCAAGATGATCCCGATACAACATGAAAAAAATTGCTAACTGCATTAAAAGAGTAGCTAAAGATGTACTTGGTGAGTCACGGGGTAGTGCTCCACCATGTAAGGATACATTATGGTGGAATGAAGAGGTAAAAGCTGCCATTAAGAACAAACGGAACGCTTACGGAAGAAAATTTGTGATGAAGTGAGTTTTGAGAGGTATAAGCTAGCCAAGAAGGAGGCTAAGAAAGTTCAGAATGTAAAAGCTAAAGTGTACAAAGAAGTATATGAGAAGTTAGACACAAAGAGGTTGAAAAGGATATATGTAAATTTGCTCGAAAAAGAGAGAGAAAGACTAGAAATTTATGTATTGTGAAGTGTGTCAAAGAGGAGGATCAAAAGGTTTTAGTTCGAGATGAAGAAATCAAAAAAAAGATGGAGAGAGAATTTTGACAAATTGTTCAATGATAGTTCTACTCAAGATTTAGATAATCTTACCATTCAGTATCAAGATATGAACCATAATTATATATGCGCCGAATTAGCGAATCTGAAGTTAAAGAGGCCTTGAAGAGGATGAAGTCAAGGAAAACTGTTGGCCCGGATGAAATTCTTATTGAGATATGAAGATGCTTAGGAAAGGTGGGCGCGAGATGGCTAACAAACCTCTTTAACAATATCTAGCTAACTAAAAAGATGCCAAATGAGTGGAGAAAGAGTACCCTAGTACCTCTCTATAAGAACAAGGGTGATATTCAGAGTTATTCAAACTATAGTGGAAGAAAACTCATGTGTCACACCATGAAACTTTGGGAAAAGGTAATTGAATACAGGTTAAGGCAGAATATTAAAATATCAGAGAACCAACTTAGGTTCATGCCGGGACGATCGACGACAGAGGCTATTCATTTGCTTCGTCAACTTATAGAGCGATTTCAAGAGAGAGAAAATTTACATATGGTCTTTATTGATTTAGAAAAAAACTTATGATAAGGTGCCAAGAGAGGTATTATTGTGGACATTGATGAAAAAGGGAGTCCTCATCAAATATATTGACATAATTAAGAACATGTACGATGGAGTAGTGGCAAATGTCAGAGCTTGTGGAGGCATAACAAGTGATTTTTCTATCAAAATTGGATTGCATCAAGGATCTGCAATGAGTCCATTCTTATTTGTCATAGTGATGGATGAGCTTACTAGAACTATTCAGGATGAGATACCGTGGTGTATGCTATTTGCTGATGATATTGTCCTAGTCGATGAGATAAGAGTTGGGGGTAAATACAAAATTAGAGTTATGGAGGCAAACTCTAAAATCCCGAGGTTTTAAATTAAGTAGCACTAAAACAGAGTATATGGAGTGTAAATTCAGTAAACAGGGAATCTGAGATTATAATATTGTGACACTAGATTGTCAAGAAATATCGATGAGCAGTCATTTAAGTACTTGAGTTTTATTATCCAAAAGATGGAGAGATCAATAGTGATGTCAACCATAAGATCCAAGCCGGCTGGTTGAAATAGAGGAGCGCAACAGGAGTTTTATGCGATCGTAATATTCCGTTATGCCTGAAGGGAAAGTTTTATCAGACTGCTATTAGGTCAGCTTTGTTATATGGCACAGAATGTTGGGCTATAAAGAAATATCATGCCCAGAAGATGAGTGTAGCAGATATGCGCGCGCTTCATTGGATGTGTGGTAACACGAGGAGAGATAAGGTGAGAAATGAGGATATTCGTACTAAAATAGGTGTAGCCTCTATGAAGAGAAGATGAGTAAAAACCGCCTACGATGGTTTGGTCATGTGCGATATAGACCTACAAATACGACAGTCTGGCGAGTAGAGCGTATCAAATTACGGCAAGTTAAAAGAGCGCAAGGGAGACCAAAGAATACATGGGTGGAGGTAATACGACAAGATATAGAGGCTAAAGGTCTTAGTGAAGGCATATTACTCGATAGAAATGAGTGAAGAAAGCTGATCCATGTGCCCAATCCAGCGTAATTCTCTTTAGGTTCATGTAGCCTACCCCAAATACTTGGGACAAATGGCTTAGTTGTTGTTGTTGATTTTGAGATTTGGACACCTAAATACCCCAAGCATGTGTATAATGTGAACAATTAATAATCAGGAAATTCTATGATTTGAGATTTAAGTTTCTAGATGCATCTTATGTGCGAAGCTAAACCTTTTTTGCACTTGGGCCATCATGATATTTGCTTGTTGTTTAGGCTAAAGCTACATACTAAATATTAATAGTACAAAAAAAAACTTAGAAATAAAGGGAAACGCTAGAACTTGAAAAATTAATCAATAAGCTCTTAAATGCATGAAGGAAGCATTTCAATCTCAGTTTCAAGGATATACACAATGTAATGAAAACACCAACTACCAAGCCGTTCAATAAAACAATAGGAAAACAAATCAACAATAAGATCATAAATGATATAAAATATATTGTGTTCTGCTGCTGGGGGCTTAAATATACATGTTGTCACTATAAACCGAACACAACATTCAGTTCAGCCAAGAAAAATTATTGTTTTCCTAAAATGCTTTAATTATTGATTGCACGATACCATATGGATTGTTTGTGACAAGAGTTAGCACCAAAAATGCTAATAATACCTTCACTTCAGGCGACCAGTGATCCAAGGCAGTCAAAGCGCACGGAATCACCAACCAGCACAACTTCGCCAAATGCGGGTAGCAAACCTACACCAAAATCCCCCAAAATCAATTTTTTCCCCATCACAAACAAATCAAAAATTACAAATCAGGAACCATCAACAAACCTGGGTGACCAACCACCGAGACTGATGCGCAGCCACAACAGCCTTTGCAACCGGTGCCTTCGCGGACGCCGCCGCAAACTCCGCCTCCTCCTCAACATCAACACAGCTCTCCTTAATAACCCCCTTCAGCTCCGGCAACAATTCACTCATCAAATCACCAACCAACTCATGCTCTCTCCCTGAATAAACATCGTCGGCAACCTCTCTGAACGCCGATTTCGCGGAGGAATAGAGGTCCTTCGGAATCCAGTAGACCGAAGGGGAGTCGTCGCCCTCGGCCGAGGCAAGAAAGGAGAGACATAGGAAGAGGTCGAGGGTTTCTCTGGGGGTTGAGAAATTTTGGGGGAGGAGACATTGGAGGAGGAATTTGATGGAGACAGATTCGGATTCGGGTGGGTTGTATGGTGTTTGAGAGAGGAGGGAGCGGATTGGGTCCGAGAGCTGGGTTAGCCGAGAGCGGGAGAGAGAGTAGAGCTTGGGAGTGGACATTGGAGGTTTGAGGAGTGCAGCCTGCAGACGACGTGTTCGACGAATTGAACGAATTGATTTATATATCGGCTACTATTGCAGTGCGCGTAAAAAATTACAAGAATTTGTAAATAATATAAAAAACAGTATAGTGTTGCTGTCGGTGAAAAACCGATCGATCAAAAAAAGAAGAAAGAAGAAGGAAGGGGAACTGAGAGAGAGAAAAAAATGAGGGGTCAACTCTGCTCTTTCTCTCATGGATGAAGATGGACGGAGGGACAATGTGTCTGTTTGAGTCACAGGAGAAAACCTTTATTCGATCGGATTTAATTAGTGACAAATTATTTTTTATAAATGCAAATATTGTAATTAATAGATTTTAATTCTGAGTAAACACTTTTTCAAAAGGTCCTCCACATATGTTTTTCCTAATAATACATTTGTGTTCAGTAGGGTTCCGAGCTGCTTCTTGTGACATAGCTTTTCTGCCTCCAGTCCCTCTGCATCTTTCGAGTTTTTTTTGCTCACCGTCTTTTTACTCACCGCGTGCAGTGAGCCGTGGGGCCCATCCAATTGGGCGGCTCACCGTGTCAACACGTGATTGGCTCCCTTATTGTATGTGTGTGTGGCTCACACACATGAACCGAACCCTAAGCAAAAGGACGTAAGCAAAAAAATTTTCCCTTCTTCCTCTAACAAAAAATCCTCCATTGCTTATTTGGCAAATTCACTGACCAAAAGTGATAAAATTATTAATAACTTCAAAGAGAGCAGAACTGGTTTTAAATTTCTGATAAAATATTTATTATTCCTCTCACTCCACGCCAGCCAACATGCTTGGCATCACACTTATATCCCATTCAATTCTAATTTCTTATCTATCCCAAATATGCCTCCAATTCAATCACATATCAACTAAATTTATGGGCATACTCTGAATATCTAATTCATCAGTAATCTTCCTCGAAATATCTTTAGTGTATGAGCACTCCACCATCAAATGATTCAAAGTTTCTATTTTATCAATATAAAGAATCTATGTTGTATGGATACGATAATGTTGAAATAGATAAGACACGTGGACACGCGACATATTCTTAAAAATAAACACGGCACGAATGTCAGACACGTTTCAGATACGACACGACTTTATGATAAAAGTGCGTATGCTACATAGCAAAGAATACAACAGCCCTAATGCTCAATAACTTTGTGAGCCAAATAAATCCAATTGTTGGATCTTTATTTGAGAACAACGCACGTAAGATTCTAACCTTCAAGGGAACTTTAACCGTCCAGATATTCTCCCATCTCCAGATTATCTGATCTCTCAAATTTGACACTCTGCAATTACTGCCCAATGCCCATCAGTAACAGATCTCTATATTCATCATTCTGGCTGCCAATCAAATTTCTTTTAAATTTAATTATTCAATGCAAACCAGTAGAATCTAAACTTCCCGGCTGGGAAACAACTATATTTTTATTCTGCGTCAGATCAAACGGCTCGGGGAATAAATTTGCCAATGAAATGTCAGAATACCATTTCTCTCTCCAAAAACCACACAACTCCCCATTCCCCAGTTTAACATCAATGCTACAAAAAAGGTTCTAAGAACTTATAAACATCCTATCAGAAACGAGACATTCTCTTCTTTGGTCTAAGAATGCAGTCTACTCTATAATTCAAGTGATTAACCAGCTGACTCCACAAAAGTCTTGGCTGTTGGAAGACCCTCTAAATCCACTTTCCTAATATAGCCTCAATCATAACCTGCGGAGAGTGCCCTTCCAACCCACCCAGATTCTTCGGCATAAACACTTCTCCCCAATTCACTAAGCAATTTGCTGGAGCAATTTCTCTCCCTCTTTTCCAAAACAAATTCCTCCATGTCTTATTGATGTGGGTAATTTCCTGAAGAATTAATCCACGCTCCAGATTATAAAAACAAGTCAGATCAAATCTCAGAAAAAGCAACGGAAACATGCTACATTACGTGAAAACTCGAATGGGAGAAAACCACGGAGAGAAAGAGAGAATCCGCTATCACGATGGCGATTTCATTAGTGTTCTCTAGTCTTCAAGGGTTTCTGAGATCGAACCTCTTCTACACTGGAAGGTCCCCTTTATACAGATTGTGTCAGTTGGATAAGATAATTTAAAAACTTAACTACTTATCAAGAGGCGGCTACAGCTAAACAACCGAATTCAAACTGGTTGGGTGAAAGTTCATCTCTATCTAGTAGCCCTCGCCTAGTTGTAAATTTGGGTGATCTGTCCCTGAACTGTAACGACTAAATTTAGATGGAGAATTGGCTTAGAGATAAGAATTTACACAACTGATTTGAAATTCTCATCCTATCCATATGAGCCGCTGGGGATTTGAATTGATCGAGGACCCCCGCTTGGAGATTCTGAAAGCGACCACGTGTCGCTCGCCTATTTGGTGCTGCAAGGACACGTGGCTTGATCTCGAAGAGGTCGGAAGTTGACCACTATAGATGCCCCCTCTACTTCCTTCTCTCCGAAGGAGGTCGGGAACTATGAAATAGGTTCCCCGGAACTCTGACATAGAGAGGAATTCAAATAGAGAAGTGCATTTTGGACCTGGACTCATATTACATGTTGTCACTTCGGGTTTTGTCTTTGTAGTAGTGAGTGTTACTCTGCAGGTTGGCAAAACTTTAAATGTGCATCACATCCACCGCAGCATTGGTAAATTAACTGCCACTTTTCAAAATGTTGTAGTTGTTTAGACGGGAAAGGTGTTGTATTGTGGAGTGTAAAAGAGCACAAATATATGTATTCAATGGAAGGAGAGTTAAGGTTTAGAAACAACCTCAAGTGCTTGTATCACTCCACAAATGTATTTATATGTTCAATGTACCCTTTCCTATCTCCGTTATAGCATGGGCTATACCGAGTCGATTCTCAGGGAGAGCTAGCGATGGAAGCGTTACGGTCCGTAGTGAAGAAAGTAAACGAGAATTCTTCTATGCTTATAAGAATAAAAACAAATGGGAAAATGAAACGAAAGAATGGATGGATATATTCATGATGGAAATTGTAAAAAGAAATCAAGATCAAGATTGGTTTTGGACTTACAACTAAAAAGAAAGTAAACTTGAAGAAGCAAACCATGACTAGCTTACCTTACTACCTTACCAACACTTACTAAACTCCGTGATAGTGAAGGCGTGCCTCATGTTGATTTCATCGGCGTAGGTTTGTCTTGCGTGTTGATCTAATTACTTTCTCATGTAGATGAAGGGTGGTTTAACCCATCGGAGAAGAGAAGACCATCCAACTTGCAAGATGAACTAAAGCAATCACCCATGAGTTAGTGAAGATGGCAAGGCTAGTGGTTAGCTAGTACATGGTAGAAAAATTAGCTACAAGCCATTAATGAAGAAAAGCAAAGCATGAAGTAAATTGCAAGAAAGTAAAAAAAGCAAGTAAAGAAAGCAATCAAACTAGAACCATGCTTCAAGTAGAGAAGTAGAGAATGGATTAATCCTTACTTCAAGTTGTCACTCCTTGAAGATTACAAGCTCTCTCTCTCTCTTACAATCTCTCTCTTGCATAGATTTCTAGGAAGAAGAAGAGGGATCTAAAGAACTAAAACCTAGAGAGAAACCTATGAAAAATTACAACATCTAACAATTTCTCCTCTCTTCTCCATTCTGTCTTTTCTCGCAGGTCAGGTGCAGATATTTATAGGCTGAGAGAGAAGCTTCAAGAGCCCTTTCTGTTGGCGCAAAATTCGGATCTCAACAACCCTGGAACTGCCGCGAGCGCGCGGCAAGGGCACGGCAAAACGGATTCTGTTGGGAAACAGAATTCTGTTGTAGGTTGGTTGAGAGGTTGTTATCCACGTGGCCTTCTAGAATCTTCAATTGGCGCGCGGATCTCTCTGGATTCTGATTTCAAATCTTGGGCTTTATTTTAATCTTGGATTTAATCCCTTTAATTATTGCTAATTAAAGTGATTATTGGGCTTTCTCTCATTTGAGTGTGGACTTGCAAATATATAGAGAAGATGAGTAAAAATCATATATTTATTTGCAATATGCATGGGGATTATGTGGTAAAATATGCAATATTGTGTATCAATCACACCCCCACACTTATTCTTTTGCTCGTCCCGAGCAAAGAGAAAAAAAAACTATACTACCAATTTATTACACCACTTTCGCAGGTGACGCGATTGCACTGAGCGTGTGCAACAAGCCGTTAAACCTCTAGGTTACCCTAGAGGAGGAGTGTTGTCTCCTGAGGGTTTTCAGCGGATTACACCCACAAAATCCATAAAGAAAGAAGACAAATGTTAGTGTTTTGAAAATTCATTTTGAAAGAGAGACACATTTTCGAACTATTTTTGCAAAAATATAAGTGATCTTAGGTCATAAGTCCACCTATAATCATTCTTCCTTAAACTTAGTCTCCATGCAAGATCTTATCTTCAATTAAGGTAAGAGTTCAAAATTGGATTGAATACTTTATCTTTCATAAAACCTAGATAATATGCACACCGTGTTCAGTGAAAATTTCTGGGATTTCAACTCCAACCATCAAGCCATTTATTTATTTATATATATATATATATATATATATATATATATATATATATATATATATATATATATATATATATATATATATATATATATATATATATATATATTTCTGCTTTTTTTTTCTTCCCTTAGTTTAAGCTTTCTAGTTTACCCTTGTAGCGAGCCTTTAACCGATGACTCCCAAACCAGACAGTCTTAGGGCACCAGATGAGAAAACATCCCTCGGGTTTAAGGTCTCGAGTAAAAAAGGCCACAAAACTAAAGGGGATTATTTATTTCCTTTACCACCGTTAGGCGTGAATAATCATGCTTCTTGAGGCACAATTCTCCAGCTTAATAGGTGATGTTTTATTTATATTTTTTTTTCTTTTTTTTATTTATATGACATTTTTGGTCTTTGTCTCCATCCCAAGAAATGTGTAAGTGTAAAGTGCATATTATCTAAGGCAAAAAATTCAAGATAAAAATATCTCACCAATTTTTCTTACTTAGCCTATAATTTCAAGCAAGATCTATTATTTCAACTAGGTTTAAGATGTCATAATTAAGGCTTTCTTAATTTCTAAGATACATCTTAATTTTCTTAAAAACATATCTAAACTTTGTCTCTTATTTCAAAAAGTTTTTTTTTATTTTATTTCTAAAAGAAAAGGTAAAATCTAAAAGAAAGTGGAAATTCTATAACAAAAATAAAATCTAAAAGAAAATGGAAGACCTAAAAAGAAAAATAAAAATCCTAAAAAATAAAAAAGCCTATAAAGAAAATAAAAAATCATATGTTAGTACATACCCCCCCATACCTATCTCATGCATTGTCCTCAATGTATGCAAGATAAAAAAAAAAAAATAATGCATGAAATAGGTAAAAGGTAAGAAACTACCCCCTCTGTCGCTTTGGACCCGCGGTGGTGCTAGGTCCAGCCGACTGTGATCTCCTCAGTGTTGCCTCAATGTTATCTAACCTAGAGGATTGCTCCTCTACCTTTTTCCTCAGTCTCACTTGCCCCCTAAAAATCTTCTTCATGCCCTTCCAGATGGAGGACATGAAGGCATGTGTATCATGTGGGGGGTCCTGCCTCCAAAACTCAGGTTCATCTTCTTCCTCAAAACTCTCCTCAGAGGAGGATTCTACCGGTACATCCTCGGGCTGGACAGTAGGTGTCCAGACCGCATGCAAACAACTATTATACGAACTGGTAGGTCTCTCGGGTGCAACAAACACTCGGTCGAATGAATCAAAAACATCGTCTGGTAGGAAAGTCCTACATAGACGTGTAATCAAGATAGGATGGGAGTATTTGGCACCCCTAGTGCGTGAAGAATTGGCTATGAGTGCGTGGAAGATGACTTTATTCAAACAAACTGTGTGTTGACGAGTCATTAAATCATGTATAATTTGCAACACAGGTCTGTTGAATGTGGAGGTGTGGTCTAGCCCTAAAATATTGCGTTGGATCCAACGTCCAACGCAATGAATATTTCTAAACATGGTGCTAGCCTTCAGCCCACGATCCTGCTCAGTACAACGAGCCCCCATAACAGTCATGTAATCTATAAGCGGGAGAGGCTCGCTGTGTTGTGTGATGGATGGGACAGTAGTGACTTCCTCAAGAAGAGAAAGCGTAACAAGTAGGTCTCCTGTGGGCATGTGTACAGTGAACTGGTACATGTGTGGATCAATCGATGCTTGGTCAAGATGAGTGTAAAACATTGTCACCAGTTCGGGACAATAAAATGCATCGGTCTCAGTGTTGTCGTACACTAGCGAATACCAATTCCTTGCCCTAATTCTCTCTAAAAATACATGCCCATATCCATTCACATCACATAAAATCCGCCCAAAGTCTTTCTCAATAAAAATAGATGGTGCCATGATATGAATCAAGATCAAAAAGCAATAAAAAGGAAAGATTTGGAATTCGAACCGCCCCCGGAATTCGTGGGGGGAAGAAATTTGATCTCTGCAGTGGGTACAGAAAAATCTGATGAAGATGTAGCACCAGATCGGAAAAAAACGCTGGAGATCGACTGGATCAGAAATTGGCGCTGCTCAGGAATCGTCAGAAAAGCCGCGGAAGCTCGGCTATTGCCGTGGAGTTGCGGCAGAGTAAAGAAATCTGAGGAGAGGAAAACTTGCAGTGGCGGCGCTGGAGAAGGATTTTTGTAGATCTGAGATTATGTTTTCGTTTGAGGGAGGAAATGTGTGGAAGAGGGGCTATTTATAGAAGGGAAAGAACTTTAGAATCCCACTTCTATCCTAGGTTAAAAACGAATTTACCCTAGGGATTTGGAAGTTTTGAAAATAACTTTGACCCTAGGGACTTGGAATATGAGGAAACCTAGGAATTTAGAAAGATTTTGAATTTGGAAAGTGTAGAAACTCCTTTAAGCATAAAAATCCCTCCTCATTTTTTTATTTTTTTATTTTTAATTATTAATTTCTAAAAGAAGTGTAAAAGAAAGAAAATCTAAAAACTCTAAGTTAGTAAACCCTCCCCCACACTTATTTCATGCATTGTCCTCAATGCATCATGATATATGTATGCATGAAAGAAAATGGAGAGGGAAAGAAAAATCACCTCAAGGTGGTGGTTCCGGTGGCGGCCTGATTGGTCCACGAAACATGGCCCAATCAACTTTTCTTTGGGTTTGAGGAACCCACCAAAAATATCATGAATATGACCCACTAAAAAGATAAATCCTTGAAAGATTTTTATTAAGTACATGACCCCATCTAATTTTCATTTTCCATAATAAATTTCAGAGTCAAATTTGTCAACCACCTTGTCCCAGAATGGTGTATGAAATGACAGAACGGTTGACTTGGACTCAGGAAGGATAGGAACGAATACTGACTCAGGAAGGTGACCGAAGTCAAGTGAAGGTGTAGGAGTCGAAGTGAGTTCAGGAATTTGGTCCAAGTCAAGAAAATGAAGCTCAAGTCCACAATCATTTTCCAACAATGGGATGTGACCTACTATGGGTGATATCTCTTTACTTCCAATATTAAGAAATTCTAGCTCATCACCATACAATTCTTTAAAACTTAAGTCAACATCTTCCGATAGAATTGTACAATCAGTTTCAGAAGTAAAGAGATAGTGAGAATCTAGGTCACATTCCATATGTAGTTCAATACATGAAGAACTTGCCAATTTGTCAATAGTATCTTCAGAAGTGTAGAATTGGTCAAGTTCAATATGATCCTCAAAGATGGGTGATTCAACTTCATTATGAATTGGTACAGGATCCAATGTCGACTCCGGGAAAAGATTGAAGTCAGGTAAAGTTACCGGAGTCATTATTGAATCAGGAAAAAGAAGTGAATCACGAAGTTGGGGTTTAAGATCACATTCCTCATGTAATTCAATTCCACAAAAATGTGAACTTGCCAATTTATCAAATGGACTTTCAAAAGTATGAAATTGGTCAAGTTCAATATGATCATCATAAAAGATTGGTGATTCAATTTCAAAATTGATAGGAATTGGATCCAATACTGACTCGGGAAATGGAGTGAAATCAGGTGAAGACACCGGAGTCATAATTGAATCAGAAAGTAGAATTGAATCACTAAGTTGGGGTTCAGGATCATAATCATTTTCAAGTTCTATTTCAGGAAAAGGAAAACTAGCCAAACTATCAGTGGGATTTGAAGTTTGGACAAGTTCAGGTGGGTGTGCTGAAATAGAATCTTGATTTCTAAAACTACATGACTCTTTGGTTCGGACAGAATGGTTAGTGACATTAGAAATAGGATGAGAATGAAGAGTTTGGATCATCAACTCTACGTCACGATTACGAGTATTTTGAGTCTGAGTCAAGAATTCAAGCATCTTTTGACAATTCATTGGTTCATCATTTTGTGGAAAAGATGAAGTGTTGTTTTGGAATTGGTGATGAAATTGTGAGTCAAAAATGTGTGGTGATGGAAGAATGGACTCACACAAGAGATCTTTACTCGTTTCCAAGGCAAATGGTTGTTCATTAGGAAAAGGTGGAAGTGAGTAAGACTCTTGAAAATACTGTGGAATTGGAGGGGCAAAGGTTTCTTGACGTTGTTGCTCAGCCCTCTGAAGATTGGCTTCTAAACTCCTTAGTAACTCAGATTTTTCTTCAATTGATGGTTCAGAAAAAGGAGTATAAGAAGCGAAATCGGGGAATGAATGTTGTGTATAAGGTGAATATGGTGGACAAGGAATTTGAGAATTTGACTCGGGGTACGTGAATCCCCAATGACTCGGTGAAGAGTTGAAATTATTATGGAAATTATAATTATTAGATGGGGGGTATGGGTCATATTGATTCGGATAAGGCCAACCCGGTGTATTTGGTTGGTGCATATTATAAAACACCGGGTTGGAATTATCCGAATAGAATAGAGTTGGTGTGAAATATGGATTCATGTTCGGATTGAAAGAATTATTATTGTTGAATTCCATATCACAAACAATCACAAACAAAAAAGAAAAATCAAACAACAAACAAAAAGAAAAAAAAATCAAAACCAAGCCAAAAGAATGGTTGACCTAGACCTAGACGACTCCTAACTGATTAGATCGTCCACGGGAGGTTTAGTGTAGACGTAGACCACAAGTTAATCAGCCAGGGAAGGGCAAGGTTGGTGGGAGGTTTTCCGTCAGAGACGTTCCTTAATTAAGTAACCAGCAACCTTCGGGCTTTCGGCCCTCAATCCCTTTCCTAGACACTGATTTTGCAAGAGTCTATTTCCAACACTTTTCCCCCTTAGGATAATCTCCTAGATGAGTCCGAGATGTCCCTAGGGCCAACGTCTATCAAATTTTATTAAATTAGGCTTGGGTTAGTGAGTGCTGGGATGGTGGTTTTTGGGCTAAGGAAAGGGTAATGAAATCCCCACCTTATCTTATTTATGAGTTATGCCCTTAAAAATGAATTGTGCAAGTGTACAAAAATATATAACTAGAATTCACTCAAAGCATGAAAATCAAGCAAGAGATGATTCCTAGTCTACATGCAATGCAAAACGTACCTTGCCTCCAGCACTCTTCAACAGTAAAAGTAAAGGAATTGAAAGACACGTGAATGCAAATGTCTAAACAATTTTAACAATTTCAACGAATTTTTTACTGTTGATTAAATTAGCAGGTAATAGGTGAAAAATACAGGAATTCAAGTATAGCAGCAGATGTATTTTGCAGAATCAGAGCCCCTGCAGAAATTAGGTCAGTAGTGATCTCCTTCTTGCCACAGAACAGCGGCTTTTGCCGTGGGAACGCGGCAAGTCAGAGGGCCTCTGGTCTCTGCTTTCGAGAGCAGAGGCCCAGAGCCACTTATATGTATTCTGCAATGCAAATTTTTCTGTTTTCTTCACCTGTAACCTGCAACAGAGAAGAAGATTCGTTTAGTTCTTCACTTTAAAGAAAATCCGTTGCTCTCCCCGGCAACGGCGCCATTTTGTTTAGACGGGAAAGGTGTTGTATTGTGGAGTGTAAAAGAGCACAAATATATGTATTCAATGGAAAGAGAGTTAAGGTTTAGAAACAACCTCAAGTGCTTGTATCACTCCACAAATGTATTTATATGTTCAATGTACCCTTTCCTATCTCCGTTATAGCATGGGCTATACCGAGTCGATTCTCAGGGAGAGCTAGCGATGGAAGCGTTACGGTCCGTAGTGAAGAAAGTAAACGAGAATTCTTCTATGCTTATAAGAATAAAAACAAATGGGAAAATGAAACGAAAGAATGGATGGATATATTCATGATGGAAATTGTAAAAAGAAATCAAGATCAAGATTGGTTTTGGACTTACAACTAAAAAGAAAGTAAACTTGAAGAAGCAAACCATGACTAGCTTACCTTACTACCTTACCAACACTTACTAAACTCCGTGATAGTGAAGGCGTGCCTCATGTTGATTTCATCGGCGTAGGTTTGTCTTGCGTGTTGATCTAATTACTTTCTCATGTAGATGAAGGGTGGTTTAACCCATCGGAGAAGAGAAGACCATCCAACTTGCAAGATGAACTAAAGCAATCACCCATGAGTTAGTGAAGATGGCAAGGCTAGTGGTTAGCTAGTACATGGTAGAAAAATTAGCTACAAGCCATTAATGAAGAAAAGTAAAGCATGAAGTAAATTGCAAGAAAGTAAAGAAAGCAAGTAAAGAAAGCAATCAAACTAGAACCATGCTTCAAGTAGAGAAGTAGAGAATGGATTAATCCTTACTTCAAGTTGTCACTCCTTGAAGATTACAAGCTCTCTCTCTCTTACAATCTCTCTCTTGCATAGATTTCTAGGGAAGAAGAAGAGGGATCTAAAGAACTAAAACCTAGAGAGAAACCTATGAAAAATTATAACATCTAACAATTTCTCCTCTCTTCTCCATTTTGTCTTTTCTCGCAGGTCAGGTGCAGATATTTATAGGCTGAGAGAGAAGCTTCAAGAGCCCTTTCTGTTGGCGCAAAATCCGGATCTCAACAACCCTGGAACTACCGCGAGCGCGCGGCAAGGGCGCGGCAAAACGGATTCTGTGGGAAATAGAATTCTGTTGTAGGTTGGTTGAGAGGTTGTTATCCACGTGGCCTTCTAGAATCTTCAATTGGCGCGCGGATCTCTCTGGATTCTGATTTCAAATCTTGGGCTTTATTTTAATCTTGAATTTAATCCCTTTAATTATTGCTAATTAAAGTGATTATTGGGCTTTCTCTCATTTGAGTGTGGACCTTGCAAATATATAGAGAAGATGAGTAAAAATCATATATTTATTTGCAATATGCATGGGAATTATGTGGTAAAATATGCAATATTGTGTATCAATCAGTAGTATTCGAGGAAGATGCGGCATATTCGGTGCAGTTGTTTCACTCTGACCCATCGCTACACGCAGATGCCGCTGATTGAGTGGCTTTTCGTCTTCTTTGGGGATTAAAATTCTGAGTGACTAATGCTTGGGCTTTTTTTTTTCCCATAAATAGGGAGGAATCCTTCAGGAGAGATCTGATTTGCTTCTTGAGAGTTTCTTACTGCAAAAATCTTGCACTACTCTGTGTATAGTGATGTCTCCTTCGTTCTTCATTGGTTGAGGAAGGAGAAGAAGATGGTGATGGATGTTGTACTCTTGATATTCAAGAGTTTCGGTTCTTGTGATGAGCTCGTTAAGTATCTTCGGCTCTTGTGATGAGGCCCTGCTGCCGGGATGTACAGGGAATGTCCTACCTTGTGTTTGGTTTGCATATCTGGACTCTGGCCGGAACAGACTGGGCAGAAGTTGGGTCTTAACCCCTTTTCTTTCCTTGTCGCGAGTATAAAGCAAGGAGCATAAGGGCATTCGATGTTGGTTCTAATCGCCGGGGTTGATCGTCTGTGCTCTTGTAACGCCCCGAACTTGAGGGTACGGAGATGTTAGTACGACGTATATACGCAGGTCGGAAATACCCTCATGTATATACGCTAAGTATCAGTACAGGCGAGAATCAAAGTACGGAAGCACATGGTGCATTATACATTCCAACATAAGAGTATAATTATAAAGTTATCATAGGAAGTGACCCAATATTACAATAATATTACATCATCAATATGACGCAAATGCGAGAATACAAGGAGATGTACAAGTATGAACAGTACAAAAGGAGGCTCAGAGTCATAACAGGAAAACTCTAGAGCCAAACAAGGGAACCTAGAAGGATGGGGCTCTGGACGGTCTGCTAGGGATCCAAGCTTCAGCTGCGCCACTCTGATCAGCAACTGGGAGAATCCACAAGCTCCAACCTCTAAGACCTGAACATGAGGATCCAGGGGAGTCAGACAGAACTCCCCAGCGAGTGGTGATGTGAATGCCAAGTGGCGAGCACAGATAAGCACACGTGTATCGATAATTTCAAGTCATAAATATGCATTGTAAACCGTGTCGTGCATGCAGGAGCAAGTAGAGAGACAATAAGCGATATCAAGCCAGGAACATGTATGCTATAAGATGATAAGAGCAAGTAATGAGGTGATGAATAAAGTAGACAAGGCAACACCAGATATCTCCTAAACTAACATAAAACCGATAAACCCAATAAAACCGAACAAAATCGAATAAAACCGATTACGAGCAAAACCGATCGCATAAGCTTAGGTCACGGCTCTATGAGACTAGTACATCGAAGAAATAATCCAAATAAGTAAACCCTCATCTATGTATGAGTGACCAATGGGAAATTAGCACAGGGAATAGGGTAGTCATTACTAACAGGATTTGCAAAGCATGCAATGTAGAGTTATGTGATAGAAAGTTGAAAGCCAACATGTTCGTACTGGACACTAGAAGGTACGATGTGATCTTAGGCATGACTTAGCTTAGTAAGTATCATGTAGTGATCGACTATCGAAACAAGAAAGTAATCTTCAGAATTTCACACCAACTGGAGTTTCAGTTCATCGGAGAGCGCAAGTCCCTCAGGAAGGAGGATCAACTGGATTGTGCCACTTCTGAAGATAAGAAGAAGACGGTGTCAATGTATAATGAATTCTTGGATGTATATAAGGAGTGTTGGCCCAGAGGCCTTCCACTCTAGTTTTGATGATGATTAACTCATGTAGTTATGTTTACTAATAATCTTGTGATTTTAATTTCAGATCATTAAGAAAGATATTAGTTGATGATTGCTTCAACAAAAAGGAGTTTGGAAGCCTTCACACGGTGATTCAAGAGCCCGAGCATCAAGATCATACCTTGCACTCATTGGAGTCTCGCTCGTGGATCACGTTTTGGATCGGGTCGACTTGAAGATGGAAGATCATCAAGAAGACTTAGGTATCTTAGTTTAGTTTAGTGTGTTTTAGATCCATGTGTAAAGATAAGAATAGTTGATATGCTCAAGTTCACAACACGCACAAGTTTTATGTTTTTGGATATTGGTTTTCATGAATAGTAGATCAAAACAAGTTTACTTTGTTTTTATGTATATTAGATGTATTCTACATACATACATGCTTCATATCTTAGACAAATTTATTTTGATATGCCTATTCATGAGTTTTAGGAAAAATCAGATTTCCTATTGAAAAATCCAAGTTTGATAAAATACAGTTTTGGTTTTTGATAAAATTTGTAAGACACAAAAATAGTTCAAAATGTTTGATTTTTGTGATGAAATTTTTATCACAAGTTTGTATATCCATGTAAAATGATAAAACTATTTTTTATGGATTTTTAGAAGATTTATAGGATTTATTAGAATATTTTCTATCTCAGTTTTTTGACCCAGACCAGCCTGCCACGCTCTGGCGGTCGACCGCTCCGGTCGACCGGATCCCAGAGTCGGTCGACCGGGTCGGTCGACCGACGTGTACAGACCTATGCACGTTTGGCCAGGCACTTGGGCGATCGACCGTTACGGTCGACCGGCCAGAAGCTTTGCTCTCTGGAAATTTTCGGTCGACTGGCCGGTCGACCGCTGGCTCCCAACGGTCATATTTATGACCGTTGGCGGTCGACTGGGTGGTTGACCGCCAGCCGTGCTGGCTAAAAAATACAGCCAACGGCTAGTTTTAGGGTTTGGCCTATATAAACCCCATTCCTTTGGGATTTTGGACAAGGTTTTTAACAAGTAAAATTTTCCTATTCTCTGATTTTAAAAATAAGTTTTCAAAAGTATTTAAGAGCTTAAAGATTTCATCTTTATTGTTTTCAAGGTTTTGGAAAAATCAAAGAAAAATAGTTTTGGGATATTGCTTTAGATCCTCATTTCTATCATTTTGCAAGTGTTTTTCCCAAGGATTTTTCTTTGTTACTTGATTTCCAAAACACCTTGACTTTCACACTTGAGCTATCATTCTATCCTCTCTATAGGATCACTTGTTTTGTGAAAAAAGGAAGTTGTTTGTGGTTGAAAGATACCACCAAGTTGTAAACCTTTTGTTGGTTGTTCCCTCTTTGGTAGAGGTTGAGATTGTTGTTTACTCCCTCTAGTGAGAGGTGGAGTTGGTGTTGTATCCCTCTTCGGTAGAGGTGATTGTGATTGTTTGGCTACGGGCCTATCCCTCTTCGGTAGAGGTGGATTGTGGTTGTATTGCCTCGGTGGCATTGTAACGTTGAGAGAGGAGTTCGGTACTCCTTAGTGGATTAGAAATCCTTCTCGGTGAAGGCGGGGACGTAAAGCTAGGGGCTCGAACCTCGGAACATATCCTTGTGTTTGCGTTTGATCAATTGACTCTCAACTCTCTCTTTACATTTGTGCATTGCATCATTCATATTGTCATATCTTATTTGCTTGCATTTGTGCCTTGCATATATTCATATTGCCTATTCATATTATATGCTTGGTTTGTTTGTGTGTGCCTCACTTATACTTAACCACGAGAGCTTCATATAGCACCTCAACCCTTATCTAGGGGAATCAAGAGGAGTTAGTTCAGAGCCCTTCACGGGGAATTCAGCTACACTCGTTGGTTGTATTAAGTGTTTGTGCAAATTTGTTTTAGCTTCCGCATTTAGTTCCTAGATTAGCATTATCACCTATTCACCCCCCTCTAGGTAATTTACAATTGGTATCAGAGCCTACGCTCCTGATACTTGGTTTAACAACCTAGGAGTGAGATCCTTATTTGCTAATCTACCATTTGCATTTGCACATATTCTTGTTTGCACACATTAGTTTGGACCCATGGACTTCATGACCCCACCTATGTTTGATTCTTCCAACATCATTGTTTGGAAGACTAAGATGTCTATTTATTTACAAACCCTAGACTTGCATGTTTTCCTTGCCGCTACCAAGAAATGCTATCTTGGTAATAGCAATCATATAGGGGCCAATGCACTTGCCCTAGAGGCTATTAGAAACATGCTTAATAAAGAACATCTTATGTTTGTTTCTAATCTTGATTCCGCTTTTGCAGTGTGGAACAAGTTGACCACAACCACCAACTCCAAGCTTCAAATGCCAATCCAACCGGAGGAATCTAGTGGAGAATCTGAGTCTCAATGCTACATGGTCCAAAGGAATGACTCCCTTGAGGTACAATCGGAATCTCAATTAGATGCTAATGTTGCTAGTTCTTCATGTGATGAAAATATTGATGCCCATGCCTTGAATGAAAAACTTTCCATAGTTTGTGAAAAATTAATAGAAAAATATAACATTTTGAAAAAGAAGAGTCTAGGCCTTAACAATGAAAATAAAGATTTGCTTTCTAAACTTGACTTGGTTTTGCAAGAGAAGGAAGATGTTTCTAATGAGAGGGATTCATTGAAATCTCAACTAGACCTTATTTTAAAAGAAAATGAAGTTTTAAAATCTAAAAATGATTGTGAAATAATTTTGAAGAAAAATAAAAAATTGTCTTCAAAAGTTGACTTTGTTTTAAAAGAAAATGATTCTTTGAAAAATAAAATAATTTCTATTTCAAATGATTTAGAAATTTGTTTAAAGAAAAATGAATTTTTGCAAAATAAAATTGATGCACATGTTTACCTTGCTAGTGTAGTTTCACACACATCAGCTATTGCATGCCACACTTCTTCTTTGATTAAAAATGATATATCCATGCTTAAGAAGAGTGTAAATTGTTTGGGCTCCACTTTGAGCCAATGTGTTGTGGGCCATACACGTTTGGAATCTTTGTTTCGAAAGAAACAAATTCCATCTATGCATGTACACCCTACACGGCATACACATGCTCCTCACGATCACACCCATCACATGTATGCTCATTTGTACACTTGTACACATTGTGGACGTAAGGGCCACCTTGCTAAATTTTGCTATAATAGAATACATGATGCTAATTTAGCAAATAAATTTATTTGGGTTAGAAAAGATACTAACCCCCATGGACCCAAAAAGTTGTGGGGACCAAAGATCACCCCTATTGTTTTTGATGTAGGTGTGGGCTCACGCATGACGTGAGAGTATCGGTACCTTAGAGTGGATGCGTTCCGAGCTTCATGATGACTATTTGGATGTATCACTTTTAAGGGGAGTTTGGTGGGAGGACCATCTTGGTTTGGAGAACCAGAGAGGTGCCTTCATTGGTTTTGGTATCGATCTCTAACTCCCGTTTATATTTGCATGCTTTTCATGTTCATTGTTTATAGCATGTTTTGATGTTTATAGATTATTATGATAATGCCATGTTTATTAGACCATTGACATGCATATATAGCATTTGAGACACCCATGTTTAATATGGACCATTATTTTTGTGTTCTTACCATTGTTTAGCTATTATGTATTTCATAGCTCTAATAACATGTGAATTTTCATAATGATCATGTTTATGTTTATCATGTTTATTTATATCTCGTTTTATGCTTCGTGTTTTGAATATATGTTTAGATGTTAGTTTTCATTAAAATTAGGATATATACTTGTACATATAGCAAGCCACAAATAGATCATTATATGTTTGTACTTGAATGCTTATTTGTACCCATTAGATGTGTTAGTATAGTCTAGTTTTGATGATTCATGCATTTTAAACTTGTATTCCCATTTTGGACTTGTTTTATGATCATGCGTTTTCACTTCATGTATATGTCTAATTTGCCAAAACTTTAAGATATACATGTATACCCTTTGAGTCATTTGCTTTTCATGCAAATCTTTATTATGGACTCAATTGTGTTTAGGGATATGTATGTATACTTCTTGTTTTGTCAAAACATACATATGCCTTGAAGTATAATTTGTTTTCAATAAAAACGTAGTTTTGATGATTTTCATGTTTTGAGGAATATTGAGCTTGATTGACTATTTTTCATGATTATGTTCTTCACAATTTACTTGTACACTCACCTTTCATGTTTACTCATGTTTTGTTTTCATGAGTCATATTTGTGCTTCATTGACTTTGAGTGTTGGCTATCTTGTGAGTTTTATTTTTTCATGAAAAATATTTATGTTTTATTCCTTACTTGAAGGATTTTGTACTAGTTTATAAGTTTTTTCATTTAACTAGTTCGTATTCTTCATTATGGTAGAGTTTTTAAACATAATATATTTTCAAACCTATTTTTAAAACCCCTACATTTCAAGGGCGGTTGGATGGGAGATCATGCTTATGTATGCTTTATAGTGAAAATTATTTTAAACTTAACATGATTGGGAGGTTAGGATATGAGGTATACACTTGATATTATTGTTGTTTCAATTGGTATCATTGGATTCTTTCAATTGGTATCAATATTGTCATTTTTGTATACTCATATATATTGTTTTTATTTTGGTATCATATGTTCTTAATGACAAATACTTACAATTGGTATCAAGATGTTTATTTGAATGTTTTCAATTGGTATCAAGATTTTTATGTGTTTTTCTTAAAATTGGTATCAATATTTTTATGTTTTATTTCAATTGGTATCAAGATGCACTACTTTGACATATTTTTAAATTGGTATCTTAATTGATTGTCACCCCTTATTTACATCATTTTTGTTTTAGACAAAAAGGGGGAGAACATTGTTTTATTTGCTTTTAACCCTTTGTTGATTCTTTGTTTTCGAACAAAAAGGGGGAGAAGAATTTATTGATTTGTTTTTACTTGGACCCCTTGTTGATGATTGACAAAAAGGGGGAGAGGTATTTGGTTTATATGCATGTTTTTGTATGCATGTTTGTTTATCTAAAAAAATTGATAGTATTGTTTGTGTTTATGTTTATTGGTATCAAGAGCATGTTTTGAAGATTTGTTTGTTTATGTATGTATTTGCATTCATGTTTATGTGCTTTATTGCCAATCTATTTATTTTATTTGCATGCATGAGTTAAGGGGGAGCTTCTTTGAAGCTTAACTTTAATCCATGCATATATAACTCCATGAGTTTTGTCATCATAAAAAAGGGGAGATTGTTGGCCCAGAGGCTTCCACTCTAGTTTTGATGATGATTAACTCATGTAGTTATGTTTACTAATAATCTTGTGATTTTAGTTTCAGATCATTAAGAAAGATATTAGTTGGTGATTGCTTCAACAAAAAGGAGTTTGGAAGCCTTCATATGGTGATTCAAGAGCCCGAGCATCAAGATCATACCTTGCACTCGTTGGAGTTTCGCTCGTGGATCACGTTTTGGATCGGGTCGACTTGAAGATGGAAGATCATCAAGAAGACTTAGGTATCCTAATTTAGTTTAGTGTGTTTTAGATCCATGTGTAAAGATAAGAATAGTTGATATGCTCAAGTTCACAACACGCACAAGTTTTATGTTTTTGGATATTGGTTTTCATGAATAGTAGATCAAAACAAGTTTACTTTATTTTTATGTATATTAGATGTATTCTATATACATACATGCTTCATATCTTAGACAAACTTATTTTGATATGCCTATTCATGCGTTTTAGGAAAAATCAGATTTCCTATTGAAAAATCTGTTTGATAAAATACAGTTTTGATTTTTGATAAAATTTGTAAGACACAAAAATAGTTCAAAATGTTTGATTTTTATGATGAAATTTTTATCACAAGTTTGTATATCCATGTAAAATGATAAAACTATTTTTATGGATTTTTAGACGATTTATAGGATTTATTAGAATATTTTCTATCTCAGTTTTTTGACCCAGACCAGCCTGCCAGGCTCTGGCGGTCGACCGCTCCGGTCGACCGGATCCCAGAGTCAGTCGACCGGGTCGGTCGACCGACGTGCACAGACCTGTGCACGTTTGGCCAGGCACTTGGGCGGTCGACCGTACCGGCCAGAGAGCTTTGCTCTCTGGAAATTTTCGGTCGACCGGCCGGTCGACCGCTGGCTCCCAACGGTCATATTTATGACCGTTGGCGGTCGACCGGGCGGTCGACCGCCAGTCGTGCTAGCTAAAAAATACAGCTAACGGCTAGTTTTAGGGTTTGGCCTATATAAACCCCATTCCTTTCGGATTTTGGCCAAGGTTTTTAACAAGTAAAATTTCCTATTCTCTGGTTTTAAAAATAAGTTTTCAAAAGTGTTTAAGAGCTTAAAGATTTCATCTTTATTGTTTTCAAGGGTTTTGAAAAAATTATAGAAAAATAGGTTTTTGGGATATTGCTTTAGATCCTCATTTCTATCATTTTGCAAGTATTTTCCTAAGGATTTTTCTTTGTTACTTGATTTCCAAAACACCTTGATTTCCACACTTGAGCTATCATTCTATCCTCTCTATAGGATCACTTGTTTTGTGGAAAAAGGAAGTTGTTTGTGGTTGAAAAATACCACCAAGTTGTAAACCCTTTGTTGGTTGCTCCCTCTTTGGTAGAGGTTGAGATTGTTGTTTACTCCCTCTAGTGAGAGGTGGAGTTGGTGTTTGTATCCCTCTTCTGTAGAGGTGATTGTGGTTGTTTGGCTACGGGCCTATCCCTCTTCGGTAGAGGTGGATTGTGGTTGTATTGCCTCGGTGGCATTATAACGTTGAGAGAGGAGTTCGGTACTCCTTAGTGGATTAGAAATCCTTCTCGATGAAGGCGGGGACGTAGAGCTAGGGGCTCGAACCTCGGAACATATCCTTGTGTTTGCGTTTGATCCATTGACTCTCAACTCTCTCTTTACATTTGTGCATTGCATTATTCATATTGCCATATCTTATTTGCTTGCATTTGTGCCTTGCATATATTCATATTGTCTATTCATATTATATGCTTGGTTTGTTTGTGTGTGCCTCACTTATACTTAACCACGAGAGCTTCATATAGCACCTCAACCCTTATCTAGGGGAATCAAGAGGAGTTAGTCCAGAGCCCTTCACGGGAAATTCGGCTACACTCGTTGGTTGTATTAAGTGTTTGTGCAAATTTATTTTAGCTTCCGCATTTAGTTTCTAGATTAGCATTATCACCTATTCACCCCCCTCTAAGTGATTTACAAGGAGATATCAGGACTTCCACCTGACAGAGTTGTGGAGTTCTCTATTGACATTATTTCAGGAGCGACTTCCATCTCTAAAACACCGTACTGAATGGCACCAACAGAATTAACTATATTGAAGGAACAACTGCAGGAGTATTCGAGCAAAGATTTAATTTGACCGAGTACTTTACCTTGGGGAGCACTTGTGTTATTGTCAAACAAGAAGGATGGTGGCAAGAGATTGTGTATTGATTACAGAGAATTGAACAAAGTCACCATTAAGAACAAGTACCCTTTGTCGACGATCAATGATCTCTTTAATCAACTTCATGGGGCCCAAGTATTCTCAAAGTTAGAGCTGCAATCAGGGTACCATCAGTTGAAGGTGAAGAAAGAAGACATCCAGAAGACAGCATTTAGCACTCGCTATGGTCATTACGAGTTCCTGGTTATGCCATTTGGAGTAACAAATGCCCCGGCAATTTTTATAGACTTAATGAAAATAATCTTTTCACCCTATTTGGATAAATTTGTGTTGGTGTTCATCGATGATATTTTGGTCTATTCCAAGAATGAAGAAGAGCATGCAGAGCATTTGAGGGTTTTCTACAGACGCTCCGACTTGAGCAACTTCATGCTAAACTTAGTAAGTGTGAGTTCTGGCTAGAGAGTATAACATTCTTGGTCCATGTTGTTTCTTAAAAAGGAATCTCAGTGGATCTTAGTAAGATTCAGGCAGTGAAGGATTGGTTAACTCTAAAGTCAGCAACAGAGATCATGAGTTTTATCGGATTAGTCAGATATTATCGAAGTTTCGTGAAGACTTCACTAAAATTGCAACACCTTTGACCAAGCTTACTAGGAAGGGAAAGAAGTATGTATGGACTGATAAGTGTGTGTCTGCTTTTGAGGTGTTGAAGAACAAATTGATTTCAGCTCCAATTTTGAAGACACCCTCAGGGACAGAAGGAATGGTCATATACAGTGATGCATTAGGGAAGGGTCATGAATGTGTATTGATGCAGTATGAACATGTGGTAGCTTATGTATTCAGGGAATTAAAATCACATGAGAAGAACTACCCAACGCATGACCTAGAACTGGCAACTGTGATCTTTGCATTGAAAATATGGAGGTATTACTTACTGGGTGACCGAGTGTTGATTTACACCGATCATAAGAGCTTGAAATACATTTTCACCTAGAAGGAATTGAACATGACGCAGAGACGATGGCTCGAATTGATGGCAGATTATGATATAAATCTGCAGTACCATTTTGGCAAGGTTAATGTGGTACCTGATGCCCTGAGTAGGAAACCTGAAGCCAACATGATAGTGCAGCTCACTCAGTAAAAGGAGTTACTCAAGAAGCTGAGACAAGTAGACTTGATGGTGATTAGGAGGATCAGTGAGTCAGTGCAATTGATGGCATTTTAGATCCAGCCGACATTGATGGAAGAAATCAGAGAAGTACAGAAAGAAGATTCCAGATTGCTGAAGTTTAGGGAGCAAGTGGAAGCGGGACTGAGATCAGATGTTCACATACATACGAATGATGCACTCTATTTCAGGAACAGAATTTGTGTGCCTCAGGGGGAGATTAGACAGAAGATCTTAGCCGAGGCCCACAGCTCAGCTTACTCTATACACGCAGGAGGAACAAAAATGTATCAGGATTAGAAGCAATATTTCTGGTGGAATGCGATGAAGAGAGAGATCGCACAATATGTGGCGAAGTGTTTAGTGTGTCAGTAAGTGAAGGCTGAACACCAAAGACCAACTGAATTACTTCGGTCTTTGCCAATACCAGAATGAAAGTAAGAGCTTGTTACAATGAATTTTGTCACCGCACTACCCCGCAGTCCAAAAGAGAACAATGTAGTATGGGTAGTTGTTGACCGTCTCACTAAATCAGCACATTTCATACCATTCAGAGCGGGACAATCTACAGAGCTTCTGGCAGACAAGTATAAGAGGGAAATAGTTTGACTGCATGGAGTTCCAGTTAGTATCGTGTCGGACAGAGACACGAGGTTCAGATCACGCTTCTAGGAGAGCTTTCAAGAGAGTCTGGGGACCCGTCTGAAGTTCAGCACATCTTATCATCCAGAGATAGATGGGCAGTCCGAACGGACCATACATATCCTAGAAGACATGTTGAGGGCATGTATGATAGACTTCAAAAGATCGTGGAAAGACCATCTACATTTGGTAGAGTTTTCCTACAAAAACAGCTTTCAAGCGAGCATCAAGATGGCTCCGTTTGAAGCCCTATACGGCAGGAAATGCAGATCACCATTATGTTGGGATGAAGTTGGTGAGAGAAGACATTTAGGACTGGATGTAGTAGTACAAGCAGTAGACAAGATCAGAACCATTTAAGAGCGCCTTCGTGCAGCACGTGACAGAAAAAAGAGTTGGACAGATTCAAATAGAAGACCGTTGGAGTTTCAGGTGGGGGAACATGTGTTTCTGAGGATATCTCTGACCAAGAGAGTGATCAGATTTGGTGCACATAGGAAGCTGAGTCCAAGATATATAAGCCCGTTTGAGATTTTGGAACAAGTAGGAGAAGTGGCTTATAGATTGGCACTGCCGCCATCACTAGAAAGAGTGCACAATGTGTTCCACGTATCATAACTGAAAAGATATATCAGGGATGAGAGCCATGTATTAGATTATTCAGAATTAGAGTTTCAACCAGATTTGTCATTTACCGAGCAACCAATGGCTATAATGGACAAAAGTGTTAAGATCCTGAAGAATCGGACCATCCCGTTGGTGCTAGTATCATGGAATAGGCATAGTCCGGGAGAAGCAACTTGGTAACGAGAATATGTCATTCGTGACTATTACCCGCATCTATTCGAGCCTTGAGTGGTAATTTTCACATGAACTCCATCTCTTGTCTTATCAACCCTTTATTTCCATATTCATCTCTTATCGAAATTTTGAGGACGAAATTTTTGTTAGGTAGGTAGATTGTAGCACCCCGATCCCGGGATACGTACCCAGATGCGTGTCCTAATATTTTCAACCATACTGTTTCAATTTTCTCCAGTAATTATTTTTGGGTTGTGATTGCTCATGTTATTTCATATCGGATCTGGATTTTCAGACTTAGAGTCAGCCCTGACCTGAACCAGAAATCCGATATCAGCATACTGTCTGATTTGACCTTTCTGGTAGTCCAATTTGATTGATTTCAGTTTCAAACACTATTTTCTAATATTTTTGATTTTTTATGATTTTTTGAATTTTTCAGAATTATTCTGTAAAATCTTTAAAACTGGTGTCGATCGGCATCGCTGACCGATTCCCGAATTTTTAGTTTTCAAACAGAATTGAATTTTTAAAAATGGCATTCATATTACTTCTTAGAATCTCACTTTCTATCTAAATACATTTTTTGAGATTTTTGAATTTATCAAAATTTGATCAATTTTAATGTCGACCGGTATCGCCAGAAAATTCTAAGATTTTTAATTTGAAAACCAGATTGCATTTCTCAAATCTGATTTCATCAAGCATCTTAAAATAATAATTCTATTTTAAAATTTTTCGGAGCGTTTCTGTAACAGTCAAATTTTACCCCATTTAAATAATAATATTATTTTTCTTTCTTTTCTTTTCTTACTTTTTCCTTCTCCACACCTCTACTTAATACTCCAAGCTTATCCTATTAATTTAATTATTTATTCACCAATTTTTCTTATTTCTTTTCCTTTCATTTATTTTTCCTTTCCTTTCTTTTCTTTCTTTTCTTTTTCTTCTTTTTTTTTCTCTTTCTTTATTCCCTACTTGCTCCTATGTCAACCATCCCCTGTAGCTAACGATAGCAACACCAACAGCCCATCTCCCTTCACTCCCCCCTTTACTCTTCCTCTCCCTCTCCTTCTTTTTAATTTCCTTTCTTCCTTCCTTCCTTCCTCTTTCCTCATCTTCTCCAATTCTCCATCTCTCCCACCAACACACTCATCCTCTCCCTCCCCTCACAGCCGCCCGCCTCCACCAGCGCTGCCGCCGCCTAGATCCTCCTTCACTTCCCTACTTCCCTCCTCCTTAAACTTCAACCCATCACCTTCAATTTCTCCATAAACCCATCACCATTAATCCTTTTCTTCTCCAAAATTCACCATCAATCCCACCAATTCCTCCACTTCCACCACCCCCATCATCTCCTCCTCCTCCTCTAACTCCCTAACACCACATCTTCAACCAACACCATCACCATCAACCACCACCAACACTACCACCTTCAACAATAATACCAACCACCACAACAACATCACCAACACCCAAACCCCCTCCTCCCCTGGTCCCAGGCCGCGCCGCCCCTCCCCTTCAGCGGCTGTAGGCTGTCTAAAAATCACCAAGACAAGCCACCAAAACGCAGAGATCCAAGATCCAGGCGCAAGGCTAAATGTGACAATCAAGACGCGAAAGTCCAAACCCGCGTCTCAGCATCAAGGCGCGTTGGCTCAACGCCCGCGTCTCAGCATCAAGGCACGTTGGCTCAACGCCCGCGTCTCAGCAACAAGGTGCCCGCACCTTGGTTGCAACCACCCCGATTATGGCGCCATCCACCGCCCATGTAGCGGGGAAGTTAGCCCTCATCGTGGAGCACTTTTAGGGGGCACGATCACCCCCTAAAAACCCTATAAATAGCCCCGTCACTATTGAAGAGGGTGCGGATTGGGCGAAAAAAAAAAAGGAGAGATCATCAACAGAGAGAGAGAGAGCTCGACTCTTCAAGCCAGCTTGCTGCGTACAAGTTGCTCTTCGCCTACCTTCTCTTTTAGAGTTTTGGTGGACGGGGCTGAGTTACTCCCTCTACCTGCCAAGGAGAAGATTCCTCGACGGTACTGACGGTCATCTGGTCAACGGAGAACAAGATTCACTCTCCACCGCCACACGAAGAACCCAGCACTAAACAAAGGGGGAATTCAAGATTCAATATTCTCCCTCCCTTGTAACCGGAAGATTAGCCTGTTGTAATTTTTCATCTGATTCAAGGAAAAGTTGCTCAAGTCCGCTTTTACAGTTTTCCGCGTCCAACAAGAGATGGCGACTCCGCTGGGGAGCACGTTTGTCACTGACGAACAAGCCGTGGCGTAGGATGATCTCCTCCGTAGGGGGAAAATGGTCGAGACACTTGTTGTGGAGTTCGACCAGGCGAAGTATGAAGAGTTTCTCTCTTCTGGCTCCAAGAGCCCAAAGACCCGCGTCTGTCGCAGGGTCTCGGCGGGGAATGGCCCCGAAGCCTGACCTGAAGCTCTCTGGGCGCCGCTGCTGTTGCCCACTGTGCCCAGCAAAGTTCACGCGTCAACGCCTCTCAGAAGGCCCGCGCGATCCCAAGCACAGTTGCTGTTGCGACCAACTCCGGCGCACAGAAAACCCGTGTCAACGTCTCTCAGGAAACCCGCGTGATTAAACTCCCTGGTGCCCAGCATCAGGATATTGTTGGTTTCTCTCCACCTCCTCGACGCAATTGAAACGCTGAGCGTCGACAGAGGAGACGTGCGCGTCAGCTGCAAGTTGGAACCGTTGGTTGTCCAACTGAAGCTGGACGCGACGTACAGCCTCGCGCCTTGCCCGCGTCACGTCCAGTACGTGAAATCCGCGTTTGGCGGCCCAAGCGCGCAACTCCTCAAGTTGAGTCCTCTGAGGACCAACTTACCAAACGCCAGAATAAAGCTTCTACGTCTCGTCAAATGCAAGAAGCACGCGCCCAGAGACGAGGCGCCCTGCAGCCCATTCTCTCTCGCGCGCCTCTACCCGGACGCACCAAACAGCAACGCGAGACCCGCGTCTCATCTCAACAGAGACGCCGGACGCCCGTCCCACAGCCGAGACGCGGAAACCGCGTTTCTGAAGTCTGCGTCCAGACTGCACAGCACATGGATGCCTCCCGTCTTCGACGTTGCGAGGCTAATCTTTTCAATCCCCCTCCTATGGATTTGAGGGATTACTTGACGAAGAAAAGAAGTGCCAATCAGGTCACTTCATCATGGCTGCCAACGGCTCATCTCCATGCTCTCAGAGTGCCGTTGCGAATCAGGCGTACACCAGCAGTCTTTGGTCAGACAGCTGACCCTGATTCCTCCGTCAGCTAAAAGAAAACGCTCCCACAGAAGGAGAACCTTCTCTGACGTTGAGTACCCCGAGCTCACTGCAAATATGACAAGCAGGAGCAAGGGAAAACAAATTGCAGTCGGCTCAGATGACTCCGAGTCTGACTCTGAACCGGAAGGAGTGTATCGACACACTCGTACCCGGACGGGGGCCATTCCCCCAATTGACTATAATGCCTTAGCCCACGGCGTTAGAGTGAATGATTCTCATTCCGCCGTAGCGAAATCAAGGGCTTCGAACTCTTCCGTCGAGAAGGAGACCTCTGCCTACATGACAGGCACTCTTGAGGAGACGGCAAGACGTATAGAGCAGGTCCAGAAAGCACAAATGGACAAGATTATTTCTCAGCAAGCGTCGATTGACTCCCTCAAGCAGGCGATTGCACAACTGCTGGAAGACAGGAGGAAATCTCCTCCTAGGAGGTCAAAGGGCAAAGGGAGAAAGGGAGGAAGCTCATCTTCCGAACCTTCTGAAGAGAGGCAGCAATCTACCTCCAGTTCGTCCAAACCCTCGTCGCAAGTAAAAGGCGACCAAGACCCAGAGAAGGCTCATGCTAAAAGGATGAGTCAATTGGAGGAACGCCTCAATGCCCTTGCCAGTCGCAAAGACCTCCAAGAAGCTGGAGTGGTCCGGCCCTATCCAGCTGAGTGGGATCTAGTCCCGTACCCTCCTAAGTTCAAGGCTCCAACCCTCCAAGCCTTCGATGGGAAGGGGTCCCCTAATCAGCACATCTACTACTTCAAAGCCCAAACCGGGAATGTAGTAGATAATGACGCCATCCTGGCGCGACTATTCATCGGCACCCTGAAAGGGTTGGCCTTTGAGTGGTTCATGAAACTCCCGGAAGGTTCTATCAAGAACTGGGGCGACTTGGAGAAGCTGTTCTTAACACGCTTCTTCGAAGATGACTCCGAGGTCACAATGCCCACCCTGTTAGCTACAAGACAGCGAAAGGGAGAGTCCGTCAAATCTTTCGTGGAAAGATTTCGGAACGTGGCACTCCGGTGTCCAAGCGGTATGACCCAGGCCACCCTGGTGGAAACGTGCCGCCACAACCTCCAAACCTCACTCCTTGCTCAAATAGGAGTTGCTGAAAGCCGCACCTGGATGGAGACAATTAGTCCAACAAGGTGAACAGGCTGAGGAGATTGTTGCCCGCGTCAGGGCAGAAGAAGGTAAGCCTAGGCCGGGAAGGTCAACTAGGCGAGCGCCAGACACCTCCCTCCAGACGAAGCGGAAGGATAATTTGGTGACGGAGACCAAATCTCCACCAAACCTCAACCAGCCAAGGCGAGTGGCTCTTCAAGCCAACCCCGCGCCAACAAGCAGTATTCCTTCAAGGAGGAACATGTCGATTCGCTCTTCAAGCTACTCAACAAGAGCAACCGACTGAAGCTCCCTAAAATTAGGCGCCCGGAAGAAGTCGGCAAGACCGACAATCCCAACTACTGCATGTACCACAGGATGTTGGGACATCCTACCAAAAGCTGCTACGTCTTCAAGGACATCCTTCAGGCTCTGATTGACGCGGAGGTGCTAAAGCTCCGACCAGAGCAGAAGAAGGTCACGGCTAATGTGACGTCGGTTCTCCAGTTCGGGAGACAACCTCCAACACCTGCGGGGGTAACTCCTATTCCAAAGGGAGAATTAAGAGTGGTCAACACAGACCCTCACCAGCAGCAGGAGAAGGGCTTGGTACCCGTCCCTACGCCTCAAGGGGAAATTATGTGGGTCCACCTTGACCTAGTGGACAACCAGCAGTGGACTACTGTAACCAACAGGAAGTCCAAAGGCAAGGCAAAAGCTTCGTCCTGCCATGTGGTATGTGCTTCTCCCGAGAAGCAGAGGATGATGTTCCCTCACTGACTGATTCAGAAGAGGAAACAATAGTCTTGGCCGCAGAGCCCAACCAACCAATGACGGGGACTCGTTCAGGACAGCCCTACTTGAAGCAGTACGGCGAAGTGGCGGCAAACCCTCCACAACCGGCTGCAGAGCCAACAAGGCCCTCCACGAAGCCACCAGTGGAGAAACAAAAAGAGACTCGATTCTCTCGAGCTCTTCAAAAGGGTATAGCGGAAGGATCCACAACGCCTTACCGCTTTGATGTCTTGGCTCAATTGGCCAAACATCCGGCGCGGATCACCCTGTATGAGCTTCTAAGACTATCAAAGTCGACCAGAGAGGCTCTACAAGAAGCTCTGGCAAATGCTGAGGTCTTTATGACCCAGGGCCAAAGGAGGAAGATGTAGAGAATTGTCTCCATACCTCCCAGAATGCTCCCTGCATTACCTTCACGACAGATGATATGCAGGTTAAAGGGAAGCATGATCGACCCCTGTACTTCACAGGTTATATCGGATCATCTGAGGTGAACCGCATTCAGGTAGATCCAGGGTCCGCATTGAGAATCATGCCCCGCCGAGTCATGCAACACCTCGGCATCCCTACCACCGTCTGAGCCCTACACAGACGACCATCTACGGGTTCAATGCCAACGGCACCCGTCCGATGGGGAAGATCAAGCTCAAGTGCCAGATTGGGAGCCTCAAGTCGGAGGTGACGTGCTACGTTATCGACGCCGACACTTCCTACAATCTGCTGCTGGGACGACCATGGATTCACCGCAACTCCATCGTTCCCTCCACTCTTCACCAAGTCATGAAATACATTGACGCGAGTGGGAAGGTGCAAACGTTGGTTGCCGAAAGGTATCCGTTTAAGGGGGTCGAAAATTATTTCACGGACTCCCTCCTATATCAGGATCCGGTGGACGAAACCCCGCAACTGGAAGTGCCAGACTCTGGTAATGAGGCTGACACTGAGCCGAGCAAGAAGAGTGCCTGTGGAAGTTGGAACCACTTGTAAAGAGCACTAATAAGCTCGATGTCGATAATACCACCGACGATGCAGGCGGTTGGTATATTAATGAGAATTAGACTTTGAGTATTTTTCTGCGTGTGCATCCGATTCAATCCCGTCGGATACTAGTACCGACGTAGACGATGATATCTGGTCGGCGATGGATGCTTTGACATCATTGCATGTACCAGTGAAATCATCTTTCGGGACATACCAGGATAATGGTGATGCGCAGGAATCTATATTCATAGTTCCGACAAGACGAAAAGGCCAAAAACCAATCCTTTTCGGGCGAATGACGACTGAACCAACGCCCCGCGAAGAATCAGAAAGTGAGGAGGAATCCCCTCAGCTCAGTCATTATGAACCAAAAGCGCTCAAAATGATGAAATGCATGGGGTATGATCTAACCAACAGACCCGGGTTGAACTTCGGCAAAGGAAGGAGAACGCTACTTCGATCCTTTGTGCCGAAAGGGAAGGCCCCCGATTATTATCATCGGACGCGCCGGGGGTTGGGCTATGTATCAACTCCGGTCCCATCAGCCTCCGATTCTCAAGAATCGTCAAGCAACGATTACTCTTCAGACACATCATCTTGGGAGTCAGATGTCAGTGTCGGCAACATCTTCAAGGAACTTTCAGTGAACATGGTTTCGACAAGCCGCCTGGAAGATGGAAATGAAGAAATGATCCAATCTGATACAGATCCATGGATCAAACATTTAAATGCTCTTTGGGATACCCACTTTGAACAGCGTGAGCCACCCACAGAAGACAAGGTTGTTCAGATCAATCTAGGAGATGAGGCTAACCCTAAGCCCATCTTCATAAGTGACAGCCTGTCACCATCGGAGAAGAAGGATTTAATCTCTCTACAAGAGTATATAGACGTCTTCGCCTGGAATTATGAGGACATGCCAGGACTTGATCCTCAAGTGGCCATGCACCGCCTCAACATCAATTCGGACGTAAAGCCTGTCAAACAACAACAGCGACGGTTTCGCCCAGAAATAATGGAGGCAATTCAATCAGAAGTCAGAAAACTTATTGATTCTGGCTTCATCAGGGAGAACAACATCCCGACTGGGTAGCCAACATCGTCCCCGTTTCCAAGAAGAACGGGAAGATCAGGATCTGCATCGACTTCCGCAATCTAAACGAGGCCTGCCCCCAAGGACGAATTCCCATTGCCGATCACAGATGTCATGATTGACAATACTTGTGGATTCGAACGAATGTCCTTCATGGACGGATTCTCAGGATACAATCAAATCAAAATGTATCCTGACGACGAAAAGCACACCTCCTTCAGGACACCCCTAGGAGTGTATTGCTACACCGTCATGCCCTTCGGACTGAAGAATGCAGGGGCAACCTATCAAAGGGCCATGAATGCCATTTTCCATCAGCAAATACGCAAAACGGTGGAATGTTATGTTGATGACATTGCGGTGAAAAGTCGTATAAAGGAGATCACATAGCTGATCTGAAGGTGGTCTTCGACATCATGCGGGCTCATCAATTGAAGATGAATCCCACCAAGTCCTTCCTGGGGGTAGCACAGTGGCAAATTCCTAGGATTTGTTGTGACTTCCACAGGAATCCATTTGGACCCGGAAAAAATCCGCGCTATCCAGGAGATGCAAACCCCGAGAAACCTCAAGGAACTCAGGGGTTTACAGGGTCGATTGGCGTACATCCGCAGGTTCATCTCAAACCTCTCCGGAAGATGCCAACCCTTCGCTAAGCTGATGAAGAAGGGTGTCTCATTCATTTGGGATGACGCTTGCCAACAAGCGTTCGAGGAAATCAAGCAATACCTCACCCAACCACCAGTCCTTGCAGCTCCAGTATCCGGAAAGCCGTTTTGGTGTACGTCCGAGCGATGGATCATTCTTGGGAGCTCTACTAGCTCAGAATGACGATCAGGGACGTGAGCAAGCAATCTACTATCTAAGTAGAACAATGATCGGAGCCGAACATCGGTATAACCCGATCGAGAAGGAATGTTTGGCACTGGTGTTCGTTATCCAGAAAATGCGACACTATCTGGTAGGCCAAACTATAAATGTCATATCAAAAGTCAACCCTCTGAGGTTACTTATGACTAAACCTTCATCGCTAAATGGCCGACTGGCAAAATGGGCCATATTGCTCTCCCAGTATGATATGCACTTTCTGCCGCAGAAAGCCATAAAGGGACAAGCGGTCGCAGACTTCCTAGCTGAACACCCAGATCCGAGGGCAGCCAAAGTCTACGAGGATTCCCAGACGAAGTGGCCGAAGTCTACCTGACTCAGACATCGTTCGAAAGTCAAGTGTGGCAACTTTTCTTCGACGGTGCATCAAGGACAAGCCCAAGGGACACGTAGTGGCGGGGGTAGGAGTAGTACTTGTCTCCCCACAAAATTATGTGATCCCCCGAGCTGTCTCGCTAACAGAGCCTTGTTCCAACAATGTGGCGGAGTACAATGCTCTATTAATCGGGATGCAGCTCGCGATGAGATGGCATTAAAAATCTCGAGGCATACGGTGACTCTAAACTCATCGTCAGCCAAATTCGCGGGGAGTACGAAGTCAGACATGAAGACTTGGTACCCTATTACAATGCAACTATCCGCATGTGTAACACCTTGATCCCGGTGTACGTATCACCGTATCTGTACGCGATACGACGTACAAATTTGATTTGACCTCTGTAGTATTCCGATTGAGCCGATTTCAGTTTCTAAAATTATTTCTAATATTCTAGATTTTTCAGGATTTTCTGGAAATTTTCTGGATTATTTGGAAAATCTCCGTTGTCGGTGTCGACCGATACCGATAACCGGCCTTCCGATTTTTATTTCACAAACGGAGTAGAATTTTGAGAATCTGCTTTCACTGTGTGTCTTAGAATCACGTGAGCTACGGTTGGGTATTTTTGGGGACTTTCTGAATTTATCGAAAAATCCGGCCAAACCGTGTCGCCCGTATCGGCGACAGCTTCCGGGATTTTTAATTTGCAAACCGGATTGAGTTTTGACAAACCGTCTTCATATTACGTCTTAAAATAATATTCTCTATTTTCTGTGATTTTTGGGCACTGTTCGGAGTTAGTCGAATATCGGGCCAATATTATAATATTAAAATATATATTTGTTTAATCTTCTCTTTTCCCTTCTTTCCTTTCCCTTCTCCCTTTCTCTGGAAAACTCTCCCACCGTCCTACTGTAGACAACCGCCAATCTCCCCAAATAAAATCTCTAATCCCCTTCTCTTTTCCTAATTCTCTCTAATTATCCCACCATCCTCTCTCTCTCTCCTCCCAATCTCTCTCTCTCTAATTACAATCACAATTCTCTCTCTCTCTCTAACCTCTCTTCATCTCTCTGTGCGACCCAACTTGAGGGAGCAACTGACCCGTCGCCGGAGGCCGCCGCCGCCCGCGACCCCGGACCGCGTCTCCGACAGGCGCCGCCCAAGCCGGCCACCCCTCTCCTCTTTCCTCTTCTTCTTCTCTTCTTCTTCTTCTTTTTCTTCTTCTTTCTCTACTCTGTTTCCTCCCCTTTCTCTGTTTCTTTCTATCTCACTCTCTCTCCTCTCCTCTCTTCATCTGGACGACGGCCTCACCGCCGGCGGCCGGGACCGCCGCCGGCGGGGCTCCTCCGCAGTCCGGCCAGGAGGCCGGCCAAGGAAGCGCAGCAGAGCATGCTGCTGCTGCTGCTGCTGATGAGTGTGCTGTGTGTGAGGTGTGTGTGGGTGAGAGAGAGAAAGTGTGTAGTGTGTGTGTTTGGTGTGTGTGTGATGTGTGTGGGTGTGTTGTGTGGTGTGTGTTGTGTGTGAGAGTGTGTGTGTGTGTGTGTTTGGTGTGTGTGTGTTGTGTGGGGTGTGTGTGTGAGTTGTGAATGTGTGTGAGTGTGAGATGTGTGTGCTGTGGGTGTGTGAAGGGTGTGTTTGTGTGCTGTGTGCGTGGGTGTGAGGTGAGTGTGTTGTGTGAGTGTGTGTGGGTGGGAGAGAATGTGCGGTGTGTGTGTGTGTGTGTGTGGGGGGGGGGGGGGCTGTGTGTGTGTGAGCTGATGGGTGCTGGTGTGTGTGTGTGTTGGGGTGTGTGTGTATATGTGTGTGTGAGCTGTTGTGCATGTGGGTGTGTGTGTGTGTTGGAAAACCGTTACCAAGTAAGCCCGACCCATTAACCCACTAACCCACTTCCACTTAAGTGATAGGTTTGGGTCCTGGATCCAAACCCGACCTGTTAAGAGCCCAACCCGCACCCGAAACCCAATAAAGGTAAGTTTACATAAAACTCCCCCTACTTTTTATTAATTGCATTTGAGTTATTTTTATTTACATATTTAATCCTTATTGGAGCATCCGGACTCCTATTCGGGCGATAACTGGAGCATCCGGACTCTGATTTGGACGCTTCTGGATCCGTTGCGATCGTGGGAACGAGAGCTACAGTCCTGTAGCCAGTTTGTGAGTGTTTTTATTTTATAAATTATCTTTTTAGTCTAGGCAATTGAACTTGGTTGTTTTATTAATTACTGGTAAATCTTAATGGTACACCATATTAAAAACATTGTAATAAACACTATACTTATATATATGTCGGATACCTAATAGACGTAGAGTGTAACATTGGATACCTATTAGGTCATGTTCATGGACCACTGACATCCGGCCCACTATGTCACTATATGGTTTGACACTATCATCTCATGTATCATATCACAGTAATGTTACCTGCATACGGTCCCACAGACACACTATGACACGACATTGTCACTAGACACGCATGCTAGATACTGTTACTATAATTCACAGGACAGGATATTATATGATACACGGACTACCTTTATTACATGTATGTTACATGGAGTATGGCCATCCACTAGTACAAGGATAAAGACTGCATGTCATATTATTGTTATTACACTGATACGAGAGTTCATGTACATGATATTAGACACTGCCCATTGGTATTACTTGTACAGGTTGCACCGATACTATGACACGTCACATCAGTTACTCATATACACTACTTCCCAGACTACCGTCATCTCATATATTATGATCATCATTATATAGCTTCTCGGCATATCACTGTTGCACGTACATGTATGCTTTCTCTATTATTGTCATCTGGATTCCTGTTCATAGTACATGTACTATTGATCCATGTTACCGTATCATGTATATGATTATTTCCTGTTACTGATATGGATATTCCTGTTACTGGACATGAGAGCTGTTGATATGCGATATGTGGACTTCCACATTTATTGATCCCGTTATATTGTTCCGTGATCTTGTTCCGTTTTCGGGTATATTGTTCCCGTGATATTGTTCTACGCTATCAACATAGCTCAGGTCCAGTTATCCTGTTACCCGTATCATGTACAGTAGTTGTTCTTGCCACATTGTATACTTGACATATCAGATCATAAAGCTAACTGGGGTATGGGGAGACTTGACGGTTGATTAGATCATATCGGGTGATGTACTGGATCCATATTGTTAGTCCCACTGCAGGGGACGGTAGGAGGGCTGCCTACCAATGCTCCATGAGCTATTGTTACTTGATTATTGTTCCCTCTTAGCGGAGGGCCCTGGTCTCAGCAGCCAGGGGTCTGATAAAGGCCGTGATCCCGGGTATGCACGGGATACATCCACCCGATAAGAACTCTTCGACCACGAGTTTCCAATTAACATAATAAAACAGTATACACAATAGTGACGTCGGGAACACTTGTTATTTGGTTACTCTCTCGTTTGGATATTGGTACCCGTAGGCCATGTCCGGATGGGTTCGACTGGAGTGCGGGCTCTAGTATGAACCGCCAGTGGTATGGGGACACTGGAAGAGAGTAATTAAAATATCAGGTGGTACAGATTGCTACTATTGTATAAATCACATGACATACCTGAGACATGTATACTATTGCTTGACATGACTTTGACATAACTCACTTGATACATGTTTAGTGGTACTTGTTACTGTTCATGATACTTTTCTGATCTCATGTTACTTGTATACTGTTACCTTATCTAATACATGTTACATAGTATATAGTAGCATACTACGCATGTTCTGCATTGCATACATTTATTTTCTGTATAGCAGACATCATTTACGGTCTATGCACAAACACAGTATTATAATTATGTTGCATATGCTCATCTGCATGTTCATGTTGTATATGACCATCTGCCTATTCATCAGCATCACATCACCACTAGCCGGCCTTATGTATAATATAAACTGGACACAACTATAGACATGACCCGATGATAACCGGCTAGGTAAGGATAATAATAATAGATGACATGTTTCTATATTTGCACTGCTTTCATGTTATCTATTTCTACTGCTTATTATATTCTTATCGTATGGTATCACTAGTCCAACCTCATGTATTATATATTAGTATCGTGCTTGTATTACTATTGTTATATTACTGCTCCTTCATTTTACCACTCACTAGGTCGCTTTCTGACGACCCTGGGTTTGCGTGCCCAGATTGGAGATCCGCGTACCGTAGTATCCGAGAGTGCCTTTGAGTCACATAGGAGATTCCTCATCGAGACACTTCATAGGTATCTTTATGATTTTTTTCTGTTATCTTATTTGTCCCTATTTTTCATATCTGTTATGATCGCTGATCTCCTTCTGCAGGTATTCTTGTACTTATTTCATGCTGGACCTCATGACTATATAGAAGTAATGTACTGTACTGAGGCTTAACGTACGCGTGAGCGTGTAGTCACCTCGCGTATGTACGTCGCCATAACGTCCCCGTATCTTTGGGATCGGGGCGTTACATAGTGGTATCAGAGCTTAGGTTTCACGCCTGGTGTGGGTAACCACCTGGGTCGATACTCTGGCTCTTACCAACAGTACAATCAGGTTCAGATTAACTGATCTGTATCTGAATTTGGGGATCCAGCAACGAGTACAAGAATACCATGACCTTGATAATTCATTTCTTGACTTTGTTTTATTCCTTCCTTCCTTTCAGTTATCAACCAGAACGTCTGACTTCCTTCTCATTTTTCTTGCATCGTCTTGCTTCCCATCCGTTAGGATTCGTTTACTATCATACTTCTCCATCCCGAGTTCCGTATAGATAGCAGAGAGTGCGCAGCGAAAGTGTCGTGGACCCGTCACCTTTAGGCTTTGGGATTGAAAATCTTGTTCTCACACCTGATTGAAATTGCGAGGACGCAATTTTTTTGTAAGGTGGGGAGAAATGTAACACCTTGATCCCCGGTGTACGTATCACCGTATCTGTACGCGATACGACGTACAAATTTGATTTGACCTCTGTAGTATTCCGATTGAGCCGATTTCAGTTTCTAAAATTATTTTCTAATATTCTAGATTTCAGGATTTTCTGGAAATTTTCTGGATTATTTTGGAAAATCTCCGTTGTCGGTGTCGACGATACCGATAACCGGCCTTCCGATTTTTATTTCACAAACGGAGTAGAATTTGAGAATCTGCTTTCACTGTGTGTCTTAGAATCACGTGAGCTACGGTTGGGTATTTTTGGGGACTTTTCTGAATTTATCGAAAATCCGGCCAAACGGTGTCGCCCGTATCGGCGACAGCTTCCGGGATTTTTAATTTGCAAACCGGATGAGTTTTGACAAAACCGTCTTCATATTACGTCTTAAAATAATATTCTCTATTTTCTGTGATTTTTGGGCACTGTTCGGAGTTAGTCGAATATCGGGCCAATATTATAATATTAAAAATATATATTTGTTTTAATCTTCTCTTTCCCTTCTTTCCTTTCCCTTCTCCCTTTCTCTGGAAAACTCTCCCACCGTCCTACTGTAGACAACCGCCAATCTCCCCAAATAAAATCTCTAATCCCCTTCTCTTTTCCTTAATTCTCTCTAATTATCCCACCATCCTCTCTCTCTCTCCTCCCAATCTCTCTCTCTCTAATTACAATCACTAATCTCTCTCTCTCTCTCTAACCTCTCTTCATCTCTCTGTGCGACCCAACTTGAGGGAGCAACTGACCCGTCGCCGGAGGCCGCCGCCGCCCGCGACCCCGGACCGCGTCTCCGACGGCGCCGCCCAAGCCGGCCACCCCTCTCCTCTTTCCTCTTCTTCTTCTTCTTCTTCTTCTTCTTTTTCTTCTTCTTTCTCTACTCTGTTTCTCCTCCCCTTTCTCTGTTTCTTTCTATCTCACTCTCTCTCCTCTCCTCTCTTCATCTGGACGACGGCCTCACCGCCGGCGGCCGGGACCGCCGCCGGCGGGGCTCCTCCGCAGTCCGGCCAGGAGGCCGGCCAAGGAAGCGCAGCAGCAAGCATGCTGCTGCTGTGCTGCTGATGAGTGTGCTGTGTGTGAGGGTGTGTGGGGTGAGAGAGAGAAAGTGTGTAGTGTGTGTGTGTGTTTGGTGTGTGTGTGATGTGTGTGGTGTGTGTTGTGTGGTGTGTGTTGTGTGTGAGAGTGTGTGTGCTGTGTGTTTGGTGTGTGTGTGTTGTGTGGGGTGTGTGTGTGAGTTGTGATATGTGTGAGTGTGAGATGTGTGTGCTGTGGGTGTGTGAAGGGGTGTTTTGTGTGCTGTGTCGTGGGTGTGAGGTGAGTGTGTTGTGTGAGTGTGTGTGGGTGGGAGAGAATGTGCGGTGTGTGTGTGTGTGTGTGTGGGGGGGGGGGGGGGCTGTGTGTGTGTGAGCTGATGGGTGCGGTGTGTGTGGTGTTGGGGTGTGTGTGTATATGTGTGTGTGAGCTGTTGTGTATGTGGGTGTGTGTGTGTGTGTTGGAAACTCGTTACCAAGTAAGCCCGACCCATTAACCCACTAACCCACTTCCACTTAAGTGATAGGTTGGGTCCTGGATCCAAACCCGACCTGTTAAGAGCCCAACCCGCACCCGAAACCCAATAAAGGTAAGTTTACATAAAACTCCCCTACTTTTTATTAATTGCATTTTGAGTTATTTTTATTACATATTAATCCTTTTGTCCTGATTTAGTATTCGGGCGATAACTGAGCATCCGGACTCTGATTTGGACGCTTCTGGATCCGTTGCGATCGTGGGAACGAGAGCTACAGTCCTGTAGCCAGTTTGTGAGTGTTTTTATTTTATAAATTATCTTTTTAGTCTAGCAATTGAACTTGGTTGTTTTATTAATTACTGGTAAATCTTAATTGGTACACCATATTAAAAACATTGTAATAAACACTATACTTATATATATGTCGGATACCTAATAGACGTAGAGTGTAACATTGGATACCTATTAGGTCATGTTCATGGACCACTGACATCCGGCCCACTATGTCACTATATGGTTGGACACTATCATGTCATGTATCATATCACAGTAATGTTACCTGCATACGGTCCCACAGACACACTATGACACGACATTGTCACTAGACACGCATGCTAGATACTGTTACTATAATTCACAGGACAGGATATTATATGATACACGGACTACCTTTATTACATGTACTGTTACATGGAGTATGGCCATCCACTAGTACAAGGATAAAGACTGCATGTCATATTATTGTTATTACACTGATACGAGAGTTCACTGTACATGATATTAGACACTGCCCATTGGTATTACTTGTACAGGTTGCACCGATACTATGACACGTCACATCAGTTACTCATATACACTACTTCCCAGACTACCGTCATCTCATATATTATGATCATCATTATATAGCTTCTCGGCATATCACTGTTGCACGTACATGTATGCTTTCTCTATTATTGTCATATGGATTCCTGTTCATAGTACATGTACTATTGATCCATGTTACCGTATTCATGTATATGATTATTTCCTGTTACTGATATGGATATTCCTGTTACTGGACATGAGAGCTGTTGATATGCGATATGTGGACTTCCACATTTATTGATCCCGTTATATTGTTCCCGTGATCTTGTTCCCGTTTTCGGTATATTGTTCCCGTGATATTGTTCTACGCTATCAACATAGCTCAGGTCCAGTTATCCTGTTACCCGTATCATGTACAGTAGTTGTTCTTGCCACATTGTATACTTGACATATCAGATCATAAAGCTAACTGGGGTATGGGGGAGACTTGACGGTTGATTAGATCATATCGGGTGATGTACTGGATCCATATTGTTAGTCCCACTGCAGGGGACGGTAGGAGGGCTGCCTACCAATTGCTCCATGAGCTATTGTTACTTGATTATTGTTCCCCTCTTAGCGGAGGGCCCTGGTCTCAGCAGCCAGGGGTCTGATAAAGGCCGTGATCCCGGGTATGCACGGGATACATCCACCCGATAAGAACTCTTCGACCACGAGTTTCCAATTAACATAATAAAACAGTATACACAATAGTGACGTCGGGAACACTTGTTATTTGGTTACTCTCTCGTTTGGATATTGGTACCCGTAGGCCATGTCCGGATGGGTTCGACTGGAGTGCGGGCTCTAGTATGAACCGCCAGTGGTATGGGACACTGGAAGAGAGTAATTAAAATATCAGGTGGTACAGATTGCTACTATTGTATAAATCACATGACATACCTGAGACATGTATACTATTGCTTGACATGACTTTGACATAACTCACTTGATACATGTTTAGTGGTACTTGTTACTGTTCATGATACTTTTTCTGATCTCATGTTACTTGTATACTTGTTACCTTATCTAATACATGTTACATAGTATATAGTAGCATACTACGCATGTTCTGCATTGCATACATTTTATTTTCTGTATAGCAGACATCATTTACGGTCTATGCACAACACAGTATTATAATTATGTTGCATATGCTCATCTGCATGTTCATGTTGTATATGACCATCTGCCTATTCATCAGCATCACATCACCACTAGCCGGCCTTATGTATAATATAAACTGGACACAACTATAGACATGACCCGATGATAACCGGCTAGGTAAGGATAATAATAATAGATGACATGTTTCTATATTTGCACTGCTTTCATGTTATCTATTTCTACTGCTTATTATATTCTTATCGTATGGTATCACTAGTCCAACCTCATGTATTATATATTAGTATCGTGCTTGTATTACTATTGTATATATTACTGCCTCCTTCATTTTACCACTCACTAGGTCGCTTTCTGACGACCCTGGGTTTGCGTGCCCAGATTGGAGATCCGCGTACCGTAGTATCCGAGAGTGCCTTTGAGTCACATAGGAGATCCTCATCGAGACACTTCATAGGTATCTTTATGATTTATTTCTGTTATCTTATTTGTCCCTATTTTTCATATCTGTTATGATCGCTGATCTCCTTCTGCAGGTATTCTTGTACTTATTTCATGCTGGACCTCATGACTATATAGAAGTAATGTACTGTACTGAGGCTTAACGTACGCGTGAGCGTGTAGTCACCTCGCGTATGTACGTCGCCATAACGTCCCCGTATCTTTGGGATCGGGGCGTTACATAGTGGTATCAGAGCTTAGGTTTCACGCCTGGTGTGGGTAACCACCTGGGTCGATACTCTGGCTCTTACCAACAGTACAATCAGGTTCAGATTAACTGATCTGTATCTGAATTTGGGGATCCAGCAACGAGTACAAGAATACCATGACCTTGATAATTCATTTCTTGACTTTGTTTTTTTCCTTCCTTCCTTTCAGTTATCAACCAGAACGTCTGACTTCCTTCTCATTTTTCTTGCATCGTCTTGCTTCCCATCCGTTAGGATTCGTTTACTATCATACTTCTCCATCCCGAGTTCCGTATAGATAGCAGAGTGCGCAGCGAAAGTGTCGTGGACCCGTCACCTTTAGGCTTTGGGATTGAAAATCTTGTTCTCACACCTGATTGAAATTGCGAGGACGCAATTTTTTTGTAAGGTGGGGAGAAATGTAACACCTTGATCCCCGGTGTACGTATCACCGTATCTGTACGCGATACGACGTACAAATTTGATTTGACCTCTGTAGTATTCCGATTGAGCCGATTTCAGTTTCTAAAATTATTTTCTAATATTCTAGATTTTTCAGGATTTTCTGGAAATTTTCTGGATTATTTTGGAAAATCTCCGTTGTCGGTGTCGACCGATACCGATAACCGGCCTTCCGATTTTTATTTCACAAACGGAGTAGAATTTTGAGAATCTGCTTTCACTGTGTGTCTTAGAATCACGTGAGCTACGGTTGGGTATTTTTGGGGACTTTTCTGAATTTATCGAAAATCCGGCCAAACCGGTGTCGCCCGTATCGGCGACAGCTTCCGGGATTTTTAATTTGCAAACCGGATTGAGTTTTGACAAACCGTCTTCATATTACGTCTTAAAATAATATTCTCTATTTTCTGTGATTTTTGGGCACTGTTCGGAGTTAGTCGAATATCGGGCCAATATTATAATATTAAAATATATATTTGTTTTAATCTTCTCTTTCCCTTCTTTCCTTTCCCTTCTCCCTTTCTCTGGAAAACTCTCCCACCGTCCTACTGTAGACAACCGCCAATCTCCCCAAATAAAATCTCTAATCCCCTTCTCTTTTCCTTAATTCTCTCTAATTATCCCACCATCCTCTCTCTCTCTCCTCCCAATCTCTCTCTCTCTAATTACAATCACTAATCTCTCTCTCTCTCTCTAACCTCTCTTCATCTCTCTGTGCGACCCAACTTGAGGGAGCAACTGACCCGTCGCCGGAGGCCGCCGCCGCCCGCGACCCCGGACCGCGTCTCCGACCGGCGCCGCCCAAGCCGGCCACCCCTCTCCTCTTTCCTCTTCTTCTTCTTCTTCTTCTTCTTCTTTTTCTTCTTCTTTCTCTACTCTGTTTCTCCTCCCCTTTCTCTGTTTCTTTCTATCTCACTCTCTCTCCTCTCCTCTCTTCATCTGGACGACGGCCTCACCGCCGGCGGCCGGGACCGCCGCCGGCGGGGCTCCTCCGCAGTCCGGCCAGGAGGCCGGCCAAGGAAGCGCAGCAGCAGCACTGCTGCTGCTGCTGCTGCTGATGAGTGTGCTGTGTGTGAGGGTGTGTGTGGGTGAGAGAGAGAAAGTGTGTAGTGTGTGTGTTTGGTGTGTGTGTGATGTGTGTGGTGTGTGTTGTGTGTTGTGTGTTGTGTGTGAGAGTGTGTGTGCTGTGTGTGTTTGGTGTGTGTGTGTTGTGTGGGGTGTGTGTGTGAGTTGTGATATGTGTGTGAGTGTGAGATGTGTGTGCTGTGGGTGTGTGAAGGGTGTGTTTGTGTGCTGTGTGCGTGGGTGTGAGGTGAGTGTGTTGTGTGAGTGTGTGTGGGTGGGAGAGAATGTGCGGTGTGTGTGTGTGTGTGTGTGGGGGGGGGGGGCTGTGTGTGTGTGAGCTGATGGGTGCTGGTGTGTGTGTGTGTTGGGGTGTGTGTGTATATGTGTGTGTGAGCTGTTGTGTATGTGGGTGTGTGTGTGTGTGTTGGAAACCCGTTACTAAGTAAGCCCGACCCATTAACCCACTAACCCACTTCCACTTAAGTGATAGGTTTGGGTCCTGGATCCAAACCCGACCTGTTAAGAGCCCAACCCGCACCCGAAACCCAATAAAGGTAAGTTTACATAAAACTCCCCTACTTTTTATTAATTGCATTTTGAGTTATTTTTATTTACATATTTAATCCTTTTGTCCTGATTTAGTATTCGGGCGATAACTGGAGCATCCGGACTCTGATTTGGACGCTTCTGGATCCGTTGCGATCGTGGGAACGAGAGCTACAGTCCTGTAGCCAGTTTGTGAGTGTTTTTATTTTATAAATTATCTTTTTAGTCTAGCAATTGAACTTGGTTGTTTTATTAATTACTGGTAAATCTTAATTGGTACACCATATTAAAAACATTGTAATAAACACTATACTTATATATATGTCGGATACCTAATAGACGTAGAGTGTAACATTGGATACCTATTAGGTCATGTTCATGGACCACTGACATCCGGCCCACTATGTCACAATATGGTTGGACACTATCATGTCATGTATCATATCACAGTAATGTTACCTGCATACGGTCCCACAGACACACTATGACACGACATTGTCACTAGACACGCATGCTAGATACTGTTACTATAATTCACAGGACAGGATATTATATGATACACGGACTACCTTTATTACATGTACTGTTACATGGAGTATGGCCATCCACTAGTACAAGGATAAAGACTGCATGTCATATTATTGTTATTACACTGATACGAGAGTTCACTGTACATGATATTAGACACTGCCCATTGGTATTACTTGTACAGGTTGCACCGATACTATGACACGTCACATCAGTTACTCATATACACTACTTCCCAGACTACCGTCATCTCATATATTATGATCATCATTATATAGCTTCTCGGCATATCACTGTTGCACGTACATGTATGCTTTCTCTATTATTGTCATATGGATTCCTGTTCATAGTACATGTACTATTGATCCATGTTACCGTATTCATGTATATGATTATTTCCTGTTACTGATATGGATATTCCTGTTACTGGACATGAGAGCTGTTGATATGCGATATGTGGACTTCCACATTTATTGATCCCGTTATATTGTTCCCGTGATCTTGTTCCCGTTTTCGGGTATATTGTTCCCGTGATATTGTTCTACGCTATCAACATAGCTCAGGTCCAGTTATCCTGTTACCCGTATCATGTACAGTAGTTGTTCTTGCCACATTGTATACTTGACATATCAGATCATAAAGCTAACTGGGGTATGGGGGAGACTTGACGGTTGATTAGATCATATCGGTGATGTACTGGATCCATATTGTTAGTCCCACTGCAGGGACGGTAGGAGGGCTGCCTACCAATTGCTCCATGAGCTATTGTTACTTGATTATTGTTCCCCTCTTAGCGGAGGGCCCTGGTCTCAGCAGCCAGGGGTCTGATAAAGGCCGTGATCCCGGGTATGCACGGGATACATCCACCCGATAAGAACTCTTCGACCACGAGTTTCCAATTAACATAATAAAACAGTATACACAATAGTGACGTCGGGAACACTTGTTATTTGGTTACTCTCTCGTTTGGATATTGGTACCCGTAGGCCATGTCCGGATGGGTTCGACTGGAGTGCGGGCTCTAGTATGAACCGCCAGTGGTATGGGACACTGGAAGAGAGTAATTAAAATATCAGGTGGTACAGATTGCTACTATTGTATAAATCACATGACATACCTGAGACATGTATACTATTGCTTGACATGACTTTGACATAACTCACTTGATACATGTTTAGTGGTACTTGTTACTGTTCATGATACTTTTTCTGATCTCATGTTACTTGTATACTTGTTACCTTATCTAATACATGTTACATAGTATATAGTAGCATACTACGCATGTTCTGCATTGCATACATTTTATTTTCTGTATAGCAGACATCATTTACGGTCTATGCACAACACAGTATTATAATTATGTTGCATATGCTCATCTGCATGTTCATGTTGTATATGACCATCTGCCTATTCATCAGCATCACATCACCACTAGCCGGCCTTATGTATAATATAAACTGGACACAACTATAGACATGACCCGATGATAACCGGCTAGGTAAGGATAATAATAATAGATGACATGTTTCTATATTTGCACTGCTTTCATGTTATCTATTTCTACTGCTTATTATATTCTTATCGTATGGTATCACTAGTCCAACCTCATGTATTATATATTAGTATCGTGCTTGTATTACTATTGTATATATTACTGCCTCCTTCATTTTACCACTCACTAGGTCGCTTTCTGACGACCCTGGGTTTGCGTGCCCAGATTGGAGATCCGCGTACCGTAGTATCCGAGAGTGCCTTTGAGTCACATAGGAGATTCCTCATCGAGACACTTCATAGGTATCTTTATGATTTATTTCTGTTATCTTATTTGTCCCTATTTTTCATATCTGTTATGATCGCTGATCTCCTTCTGCAGGTATTCTTGTACTTATTTCATGCTGGACCTCATGACTATATAGAAGTAATGTACTGTACTGAGGCTTAACGTACGCGTGAGCGTGTAGTCACCTCGCGTATGTACGTCGCCATAACGTCCCCGTATCTTTGGGATCGGGGCGTTACAAGAGGGAAGTGCAGAATAGGAGCGGAGAACTTGGGGGGCGCCTGGGTTGGCCGACGGCTCTGACCAGGCGGAGGGCGGTGGCCGGAGATGGGGGAGAGGGAGGAAGAAGATGGGAGTTGGTGGGAGAGAGGGAGAGGGAGAAATGAAGAGATTGAGAAGAAAGAAAGAAAGAAAAGAGAAGAGAAGAGAGGGGGAGAGAGATAGGTACGGTGGAGGAGTGGGGGCCTGGGGTGGTTGTCGGCAGAGGTATGGGGGAGGACGAGAAGCAGGTGGAGAAGGAAGAAAAGAAAAAGAAAAAGAAAAAGAAAAGAAGAAAAAGGAAAGAAAAGAAAAGAAAAGGAAGAAAAGAAAAAGAAAAGGGAGTTGGAAAATAAGTAATTAAAATATATTCTTAAATAATAAATAAGTAGAATAAAATAAGAGAATTAAGTAAAGGAGAAGAGAAGGAAAAGTATGGAAGGAAATAATTGGTAAATAATATTATTATTTAAATCGGGTAACAATCGACTGTTTCAGAAACGTTCTCAAAAATAAAAAATATTATTTTAAGATATTTGATGAAATTAGATTCGAGAAATTCAATCTAGTTGTCAAATTAAAAATCCTGAAATCAACCGGTGAAACTGGTCGACACCAAAACCGGTCAAATTTCAATAAATTCAGAAAAATCTCTAAAAATGCATTAAGATAGAAAATGAGATTCTTAGAAATAATATAAAAGCAGACTTCAGAAATTCAACTCCATTTAGAATTTAAAAATCTGGGAATCGGTCAGTGACACCGATCGACACCGGTTTTGAAGATTTTGCGAAAAAATCCATAAAAATTTCAGAAATCATGAAAAATCTAAAATATTGAAAAATAGTATCTGAAACTAAAATCAGTCAAATCAAACTATCAAAAATTTGATAAGAAAGGAGATGAACATGGAAACAGGGATTGACAAGACAAGAGGAAGAGGTCAGGTGAAAAGTTACTACTCAGGGCTTGAATAGTTACGGGTTACAGTCACGGATGACATCTTCTCATTCCCAAGTTGCTTCCTCCGGACTATGCCTATTTCATGATACTAGCACCAACGAGATGGTTCGATTCTTCAGGGTCTTAACACTTCTATCCATTATAGCCATTGTTTGCTTGGTATATAACAAATCTGGCTGCAACTCTAATTCTATTAATCCAACACATGGCTCTCGTCCCTGACATATCTTCTAAGTTGTGACAACGTGGAGCACATTGTGCACTCCTTCCAGTGATGGCGGCAACGCTAATCTATAGGCTACTTCTCCTACTCGTTCTAGAATCTCAAACGGGCCTATATACCTTGGACTCAGCTTTCTACGTACACCAAATCTGATTACTCCCTTGGTCGGAGATATTCTCAAAAACACATGTTCCCCCGCCTTGAACTTCAACGATCTTCTCTTTGTATCTGCCCAACTCTTTTGTCTGTCATGTGTTGCACGAAGGTGCTCTTGGATGGTTCTGATTTTGTCAAGTGTTTGTACTACAACATCCCATCCCAACATAAAAGTGATCTATATTTTTTGCCGTATAGGGCTTCGAACAGAGCCATCTTGAAGCTGGCCTGGTAGCTATTATTGTAGGAAAACTCCACCAGATGTAGATGATCTTCCTACGATCCCTTGAAGTCTAACATATATGCCCTCAACATGTCTTCTAGGATCTGTATTATTCGTTCATATTACCCGTTTGTCTCTGAATGATAAGATGTGCTAAACCTTAGACGGGTCCCCAATCTCTCTTGAAGGCTCTCTCAAAAATGTGATCTGAACCTCATGTCTTTGTTTGACACGATACTAACTGGAACTCCATGCAGCCGAACTATTTCCCTCATAGACTTGTCTACTAGAAGCTCTGTAGATTGTTCCACTGTGAATGGTATGAAATGTGCCGACTTAGTGAGATGGTCAACAACTGCCCATACTGCATTGTTCCTCTTCGGGTTGCGGGGTAGTGCAGTCACAAAATCTATTATGACATGCTCTCACTTACATTCTGGTATTGACAATGTCTGAAGTAGTTCGGCTAGTCTCTGGTGTTCAGTCTGAACACTTCGCCACATATTGTGTGATCTCTTTCTTCATCGCATTCTATCAGAAATGTTACTTCAGATCCTGATACATTTTTGTTCCTCCCCGGTGTATAGAATAAGCTGAGCTGTGAGCCTCGGCTAAGACCTTCTATCGAATCTCCCCCTAAGGCACACAAATTCTATTCCCGAAGTATAGTGCACCATCAGTATGTATGCGTACATCTGACCTCAGTCCAGCTTCTACTTGCTCTATAAACTTTTGCAATCTGGTATCTTCTCTCTATGCTTCTCTGATTTCTTCCGTCAATGTCGGTTGGAACTGAAATGCCATCAACTGTCCTGACACGTTGACCCTCTAAATCACCATCAAGTCTAATCGCCTTATCTCCTTGAGTAACTCCTTTTGCTGGGTGAGCTGCACTACCATGTTGGTTTTAGGTTTCCTACTCTTGGCATCAGGTACCACATTAACTTTGCCAGGATGATACTGTAGATTATGTCATAATCTGCCATCAACTCGAGCCATCGTCTTTGCCTCATTTTCAATTCCTTCTGGGTGAAGATGTATTTTAAACTCTTGTGATCGGTGTAGATTAACACTCAGTCCCAGTAAGTAATGCCTTCATATCTTCAACGCAAAGATCACAACTGTCAGCTCTAGATTATGCGTTGGGTAGTTCTTCTCATGTGGTTTTAATAGCCTGGACGGGTACGCTACCACATGTCCATGTTGCATCAATACACATCCTACCCTTCCCTGATGCATCACTATATATGAGCATACCTTGATTCCCTGAGAGTGTCTTCAAGCTTGGAGCTGAAATTAATTTGTTCTTCAACTCCTTAAATGTAGATATACACTTCTCAGTCCATGCATACTTTTCTCCTTTCCTGATGAGCTTGGTCAGTGGTGCCGCAATTTTAGAGAAGTCATAAACGAACCTTTAGTAATATTCGACTAATCCAATAAAGCTTTTGATCATTGTTACTGACTTTGAAATTGTCCAATCTTTCACTGCCTAGATTTTATTGGGATCCACTGAGATTCCTTCCTTAGAAACAACATGGCCCAAGAATGTTACAGAACTCACACTTACTAAGTTTGGCATAGAGCTGCTCAAGTCGGAGCGTTTGTAGCACAACCCTCAAATGCTCTGCATGTTCTTCTTCATTCTTAGAGTAGACCAAAATGTCATCGATGAACACTAACACAAACTTATCCAAGTAGGGTGAAAAGATTATGTTCATCAAGTTCATAAAAATTGCTGGGGCATTTGTTACTCCCAAAGGGCATAACCAAGAACTTGTAATGACCATAGCGAGTCCTAAATGTCGTCTTCTGGATGTCTTCTTTCTTCACCCTCAACTGATGGTACCCTGACTACAGATCTAATTTGAGAATTTTTAGGCCCCGTGAAGTTGATCAAAGAGATTGTCGATCCTTGGCAAAGGGTACTTGTTCTTAATGGTGACTTTGTTCAATTCACTGTAATCGATACACAATCTCTTGTCACCATCCTTCTTATTTTCTAATAACACTGGTGCTCCCCAAGGTGAAATACTGGGTCTTATTAAACATTTATGCGAATACTCCTACAGTTGTTCGTTCAGTATTGCCAATTCTATTGGTGCCATCCGGTATGGTGCTTTGGAGATGAAGATTGCTCCTGAAATAATGTCAATAGAGAACTCCATAACTCTTTCAGGTGGAAGTCTGGATATCTCCTCAAATACATCCGAGAATTCATTCCACACTGACACTCCCTTCTTCTTATCTTCTGCAGTGGTATAATCCAGTTGAACCTCCTTCCTGAGGACTTGCGCTCTCCGATGAACTGAAACTCTGGTTGGTGTGAATTCTGAAGATCACCTTTTTGTTCCGACAGTCGATTACTGCATGGTACTTGCTAAGTTAAGTCATGCTTAGGATCACATCGTACCCTCCAGTGTCTAATACGAACATGTCGGTTTCCAACTTCCTATCATATAACTCCATAGTGTATGCTTTGCAAATCTATTAGTAGTAACTACCCCATTTCTTGTACTAGTTTCTCATTGGTCACTTGTACATATAAAGGGTATGGAATGCAAAATAGTAAATCTACTGGATATGAAATAATATGATGCACCACAGTCAAAAAGTGATAAAATAAGAATTGAGTGAACCAAGATTTTACCTGCCACTACTTTCCCTGATGCCTCAACTTCCTTGGCGGTCAAGTTGTAGGCCTAACCTTTCCCGCGGCCTACTCTAATTCTGGGTCCACTCTGAGCCTGACCCAAAGTCCGTTGATGGGGAGGAAGTGGAGATCCTCTGTCTATAGGCCCTGATTCCTCCTCATCGGTGGTGCCAAAAGTGTTAGGGGTGCCACTCGTGCTGAAAGTGCTTGTAATATCCCTAATTAGTAATACCATATTTTTTTAAATTTTCCTACAGTATTTATTCTGTTTTACTGATTATTTTTACTAAGACTATTGATTAACCTAATATATTTCTTCTTTTTGTAATTATTATTATATTAATATACAAATTATTTTTAGCTATTTTATGATAAGTTGCTTTATGTGTTATTGCTATTTTTATTTAGTAATGTTATTAATTACTTATTACTATCATCATTATGTATTGCTATTATTATTTTTATCATTGCCATTATTATTAATAATTATAATTGTTGTTATTGTTAATTGCTTCCATGTTATTAGTTTCTTTTAATTTGGTGTGGTGTTTATCCCTATACCCATTTACCCTTTTATTCATACCCATTATCTTATACCCTTTAACCTATTTATTCCAACCCAATAACCCATACCCATTAGACCTTATACCCATTAATCAATCCTATATATATATAATCTCATCCTATCATTATTCCTAAGCTAACCCTAATCTTCTTCTCCCCTTCTCTTTCATCCACAGCCGTCGCCACCCCTGCAGAGCCCCCTTGCCACAATCTTCCGTGCCCAGGCCTTGTGCAACCCCAGGGCCAAGTTGGCGTGTTCTCTTTACCACGGCTTCCTCCCCAACTCCCAACGGCAAACACCCCAGCCAAGGTCGTCCCTTCCCACACGGCAGCACTTGGACCGCTCTCATCTAGCCCCCTACTCTGGCTGAGTTCCCCTTGCAGCCCACACCCAGCACTCCATTAGATATCTTCCTCCGAGCCGTCTTCTGTCTCTCCGTGTGTCGTCGTTGATCGCCGTTGGCGAGCGCGAACGCACCCACGCCCTTCACGGCGAGACCCTCTATCCATCAACATCCTCCGCGGCCTCCGCCCCCTCCGTTGGAGCCTCCGTCGGCGCGCCGCAAGTCACCATATTATTATGTGAGTCCTCTCTTTCCCCTTCTCTGTTAATATTTTGAGTATATAGTGTAGTTTTGTGTGTTTTAGTGTGCTTGCATGTTAGTGAAACTTTATTTTTGGATGTGTTGTGGGTAGTGTTGATAATTAACTGTGGTGTAAATATTTAAATGATGGGAATGTACATGCATGTATTAATTCTGTGTGCTTGTTGTGTGCGTGAGTGTATTGTGTGTGGTGCTTTATTTGAGTAATTTATATTAATACATGCATGTGTGTATGTACAATGTGTGTTTGGGTGTGTATGTATTTATATATGTATATTGAACATATACGACTATGTATTTGTATGGGCGTATGCTTGACGGTGTGCACGTGTCTGTAGAGTGCATGTGTCGTGCGTGTTGTATATGTGTACGTGTGTCCTTGAGTGTTTGGTGGCATGTTGCAGTGATCCGGACCCGTTACGGGATATTCGGATATGTGCTCATTGTGGACTCTGTACACAGGCGATTCGAAGACCGCTCATGGGATGATCAGGAGATCCGTACCAGTTTGTGCAGTGAAGACCAGACGGTGACTCGGTTCCAAAACCACGTCATTCCATGTGAGTGTTTGTTCTTATGTCATTTTCTTCTTTACCGTTATTGTGTTTTATTCGTATTATTCCATGTGACTTTATATTATGTTTTACCAGTTTAACTTATTGTATCACTTCAAGAGACATTAGTGATTGTTTATCTTATTTTTGTAGTTGATATGAGCTTATATCAGTATCATTTCATGTGTTGGTAGACCGCCGTTGTTGGCTTAGACCTAGTATTGATATACCGTAGACAGGACTTGACCTTGTAACTGATCTAACTGTGATAAAATCTTAGAATACATACATACATACATACATACATATATATATATATATATATATATATATATATATATATATATTGATCTTATGGTTGATCGATTCATGACTGAGGTTAGAGATTCATATTTTATGTATAGTATTTTTCGGACAAATTGTTGGTGACTATTCCGACTAGAATTCTTTTGGATATTGAGGACGTGTTAGACATGATGTTGCTTTATTGATAGATTATTTTACCAATACATGGATATGTATGAATATAATACTCTTGACACTAGCGTATACGATGAGACTGACTTCTGGACTGTTAGGAGCCATTATTTTTGGATTATCGCATTGGTGAGTTTGATTGATATATTGATGATCTTATTAATATTGACTACTAGATGTAGAGATGATCTAGACTCTATGTTGATCAAGGATGTTACACTGCTTAGTTATGATTTTGATTGATTGGGATATTGATGATTTAATAAATAGGGGATCTTTATTGATAAAATGAAATATTGGACTTGAACCTGTTGATAGACTCAATTAGATTGGAGTTGACTTTGGGGTTGAGAAATAGATGTTGATTGGGTTGACCTGACCTAGTAGATTTTAGAGAGATATATATATACTTGATATGTTACTTGAGTTTTAAGATCTTGTGATTGACCTGGGTAGAGTGAGAGTATGTGATGATCTTGATCAAATTAAAATATGAGGATTTGATTAGATGTATCAGAACTTGTATTTATTTCAGTTATTGAGGTTCAGATATATCAGTGACTTAGAGGATAAATATGTCGATGATTTTGAGGACCTGAGTTTGATTATATATTCTGCCGGATTATTCTATTCATGACAATAGGTAATTACTCATCCTGAATATCATGATTTGCCTAGGAAACTTGAATGATTATACATGATATCTACCTAATATTATTGTCCATGTTACTTAACTACTGAGAAAATGTTGTTACACGGTAATATCACCCTCATGTTATACTTGTTACATGTTCTGTTATATCGGTATCCTGTTCACTGACATTATATTCCTGTTATATCGGTATCCTGATTACACATGTTGATATTGTTATCCACCGAGTTATCCCAGTGGTCCAAGCAACATGCACGTTAAATAATCTTGATAATTTAAATAATCTGATATTAAACAATTTACAGTGGGATTGGGGAATTGATGGAGGAGACAACATCTGTATTTTGGGTGGACCTAGAATTTAGGTTGCGCAACCGAAAGAGGGTTCTACTGCAGGGTTCCCGTGGGGTAACTGGCACCCCGTCCTGTTCCTATTATACATGTTATACATGTACCTGACCTATTATACATATTCTTAACTATCTTGCGGTAGGTCCTGGTTCAGCGCCAGGAGTCTGCGCCGTGATCCTAGGTATGCACGAGACCCACCTAAAACACAGACAATGTCTTCAACCGATCAGTTTCAATAACTGAGGATCTCGATTGGCGTATGTAGTAGGCGTAGTATGAGATGCGTCTATTATATGTGACAATTGGTGTTCGCTAACATAATTAATAATGATAAACTGTTAACGTATTGTGACTGACCGTGATCTCCCGACTGTACGTATATATAATTATGATAGACATATGATTGTACACATGACCGAATTGTATACCAGACTAGTGACATATGCTAGTTACCCATCTTGACATTAGTGGTCAGGATACAAATTATATATCGTTCATACCTTTGTTCTTGATGTTGATTATTCTGTTATGTTTCATTTCAGTTATCATGCTGTTATTGCTTGCGTTGTTATGCACGAACACCTTTTCCTTTAGACACACATTCATTAGGTCACTTCTGACGACCCTGGATTCGCACGTCCAGGATTTTTTTGGACACCTTCTTATATTATTCAGGTGTTCGTGTGATCATACGCGTTGCGAGGAGCTGGAGTCTTTCTTTTCTTTATTATAGGTATTATTGCTCTTTTATTCATGTTATTTCCTGATTCTATCTATATCGCATCCAGTTGTCATTTTCTTTCCTTTATTCATCTGTCATCATTGTGTTAGATATTTATATGTCATATTGCAGTGATATTGATTTATTGTAGTAGATTTTGTAACTTGTTCAGGTTACTTAAGGCTTAGTGTGTGTGTGTGGGTATTTTTCTCGCGTACATACGTCGCCGACCTTCGCCGCGACTCTATTTCCGTGTATTTTGGGAAGCGGGGCGTGACAGTGCTGGTGGAGTTAGAGATGCATTCCATGTCTTCTTAAATGGACAATCACCTACTGAGTGATTGCCAGATCTGCAACCCAAACATAGTCCATTAGTCATACAGCAGTTGCGTTGATTGTGTCCAGGCTTCTGAAAATATTCACATACAAGCTACTGAGGGGGAAGCTGGAACGGTCGCTTGGCTAATGGGGAACCAATAGATCTTACTGGATTCCCTCTGTTCACCTGTGGGAATGGCCGCTTCATTGGCTTGTTCTGCAGCTTGCTTCTATTCTTCTTCTCCAATCCCTGCTCTACATCACGAGCTATAGTAAGGACTTAGGAGTATGACTTCAGCTGATAGGATATAAGTAACATCTGAATATCCACCCTCAATCCTTCCTGAAACCTGCTAGCTATTTTCTCCTCGTCGGCCACCATATATGATGCAAACCGACTAAGTCTTAGGAATTCAACAACAACTCATCCACCGATCGATTCCATTATTACAACCTAATGAACTGCTCCTCCATCTCTTTCTGAGCCGTTGCAGGAAAAAACTTCTCATAGAAGCCCCTCGAGAACTGGTCCCAAGAGATGGGCTTCTCCAGCCTCGCCTCCTTGGCTAGCCACCAAGTTCTGGCCACATCTTTCAGATGTATCTTGGTCACTTTCACCTGGTTCTAACTAGGAATTCTAGCCGCCTTCAGAAGATTGGTCATGTCAATCAGCCATTGTTCTGCACCCAGGGGCTTCTCAGTGCCCAAAAAGACCGCCGGCTATAACCTCCTGAAATCTGACCAAGTACCCGGCCTCTAGTCCTGAGGTGCAATCAACAATCCTTGTCGTAAGAGATTTGTTTGCTGTTGCTGGCTATTCGTCATCCCCTGAAGTATCCTCATAATGTCATTGTTCTCTCCATTAGAACTGTCACGAGAAGTGCCATGACTGTTACGTGTTCTCCATCTGTCCATATCTGAGTTGGCTGAAAAGGGTAATGGAAAGAAAGAGCTGAAAGGAAAAGACGGAAGGATTTCAGAATCCAAAGAACGGATTTCAAAGAAAGAATAAATAACTTTGTACTTGTGATTGGAATGTATAGCAATGACTCGTGCGACCCAGTTGCAAATTAACCCAACATTAATCTGCTGACTGGTTGTACTGAAGGTAGGAACCTATGCTCTGATACCAACTTGTAGTGTCCTGATCCCACGGATATGGGGACGCTACTGCGACGTACATACGCAAGGCGATAGTACCTTCATGTATGTACACTAATAATCAGTACAATACAGGAGTCAGAGTATGAAAGTACGCGATAATATACATTCCAATACAAAAGTATAAGTACTCAGTTATCACAGATTGTGACATAATATTACATAATTATTACTTCACTAGGAAGTGCAAAAGTAGGCTATACAAGATACAAAAGATAAGAACTCACGATCTGAAAGAGAGAATCTCATAAGCATGGCAAGATGGGGAAAACTACGGCTGATCTGCTTGCTCCTTGAGGAAGGTCTGGTCCTCCGCTGAAGGGTTCACCTCAATCCAAGCTTCAAGATCTGAACATGCAAGTTCAGGGTTGTCAGAAAGCAATCCAACGAGTGGAAAAAAAAAACAAGTGGCATGTATAGGCAATAGCATGTATACCGGGTCAAGTGTCATGTACTCAACGTGCAAGCATAGAATAACCACAATAAATAGTATAATATGGAAACAACATTAAAATTTAGGTGGCATGAAGTCAAATTATTAAGTTATTATCAAGACTCATCCAATTTGTATGTTTTAGTATATGTCTCATACCATATACCTCCGCATACAAGTCAGGCGAGGTTAGTTATTAGAAACTGATGGAGATCGACGAATCATGTTTAGAATGGGTCTCATGCATGCCCGGGACAATGATCCAAGAGTATCCGGTACTGAGAGAGAACGTACCGCTAGGTACTGGGACTTATTATATGCCAGAAGGACTTAGTATACGCCCGAACAGGAATAGGGTGTCAACGCTCCCCAAAGGAATAGACCCAGGAGATTATGACACACTCGACAGGAGGACAGGGGAGTAGTGGTACCAATACACCCCACGAAAACACTTGGCGGCCTCCAGGTAGAATCCTAAGTATTAGTTGTACCACATTTATTTGACCACCATAAACACAAAAGGTATATCGATACCCATCAGTTTTTTCCGTCTCGGTATAAGTTGAGTACTTTATTATAGATTATCCACAATGTGTTCACAGTAATCCAATATTCATGATTAACCAATTACGGAGATCAATAGAAATATAATATCAGGTGTCTCCATGTTTCAAAGGTTCAGACAATATAAGAATTCAGGAGTATAAGAGTTCATGAGCACCAGATGGTAGCATTATAATAGTCATATCAAATCCCTGTAAAAGTAATAATCATGAATAGGCAATGTAATACAGGTGTCAGGTGTAATAGTATCCAGTCAAGTGTAACCGTATCAGATCAACTGTATCAGTACTAAGTAATAGCATGCCAGGTATCAAGTGTCAGATATCAGGTGGGGTATTCGGTACAAGCTGATACTAGATACATACATACATACATGCATACATGCATACATATATATATATATATATATATATATATATATATATATATATATATATATATATATATATATATATATATATTAGGTCATGACATCATGTGCCAGACAGTCAACAAGTCATGTAACTTGACACAGTAATCCAAGATAGTTAAGTGGAGCTAATAGAGCCCGAAGTTAACGGAAATGTGGTACAAGCGAAGTAGGTAACATGCATTAATAAGATACTTGCAAATAATGAATAAAGAGCATAACAATGCATCATGTATTAAATACTAGAATGGCAATCATTAGGCATGTAGCCACGGTAACAAGACACTCACACAATAATGTATCATGCATTAAACGCTAGAGTAGCAATCACTAAGCTTGAAACGATGATAACAAAACACTCGCCTAACTAACAGTCGAGGCTTGGTGATGGACTCCGATGGGAGAGAGATTCGGTGTCTAATATGGTGATTAACACGCAACACTGGAAGTCCACGAACACCACACACACACACACACACACGAAAAGAGGATTGAGGAGATCCAGAGAGGGAATGAGAGAGAGAGCTAAAGAGAAAGAGATTGAGAGTGAGAGAGAGATGTGAGAAAGTGAGTGAAAGAGAGAGAGAGTGTGCTGAAAAATGAAAATAGCAAATAGGGAATAAAAGAAAGGGGAAAATAAAAAGAGAAAGAAAGAAAAAGTTAAAAGAGAAAGGAAGGAGAAGAAAGGGGGAGAGGCAGGTGGCTGGCGGCGGCAGGTCGCCGCTAGCCACCTCCAGCGGTGCGCCGTAGGGGAACCGGCGCCGCGGCGCCGAAGGTAGGTGGGGTGTTGTTGTGATGGTGAAGGTGGTGGTGGTTGATGGTTGTTGTTGTGATGGTGAAGGTGGTGGTGTTGAAGATGATGAAGTTGTGGGTGGTGTTGGAGAGTTAGAGGAAGAAGTGGAGATGGTGGTTGGGTGGTGGAAGTAGAGGAGTTGGTGGATTTGAGGTGAATTTTGGAGAAGAAAAGGAAGGTGATGATTGTGGGTCTGTGCAAAATTGGGAAAGAAGGAGAGGTGATTGAAGTGGAGGGAAGTGGAGAAGAGGAGAGGGAAACTTGGGGGCGCCTGGGTTCGCCGGCGGCTCTGGGGTGGTTGTCGGCAGAGGTATGGGGAGGACGGGGAGCAGGTGGAGAAGGAAGAAAAGAAAAGGAAAAGAAGAAAAAGGAAAGAAAATATAAGAAAAAGAAGAAAAATAAAAGGGAATTGAAAAAATAAGTAATTAAAATAAATTACTAAATAGTAAATAAGTAGAATAAAATAGGATAATTAAGTAAAAAAGAAGAGAAGGAAAAAGTAAGAAATTGACTGTTTCAGAAACGTTTTCTAAGAATTTTCAAAAAATAGAAAATATTATTTTAAGATGGGTGGTGAAATTGGATTCGAGAAATTTAATTTGACTTTCAAGTTAAAAATCCTGGACAACCGGCAATACCGATCGACACCAACACCGATCAAATTTCAATAAATTCAGAAAAATCTCTAAAAATGCATTAAAATAAAAAATGAGATTCGTAGGAATAATGTGAAAGCAGACTTCAGAAATCCAACCCCGTTTGGAATTTAAAATTTTGGGTGTCGGTCGGCGACACCGATCGACACCAGTTTTGAAGATTTTGCGAAAAAATTCAAAATTTTTCAGAAAATCATGAAAAATCTAAAATATTAGAAAACAGTATCTGAAACTAAAATTTATTGAATCAAACTATTAGAAAGGTCAAATCAGGCTGTACGTTGGTATCGGTCCCCTAGTTTAGACCAGGGCTGACTCTTTAAGTCTGGGAATCTAAATCCGATACCAAATAATATAAATAATCACAGACCAAAAATAAACACGAGAAGAAAATTGAAACAATACGATTAAAAAATTAGGACACGTATCTAGGTACGTATCCCGGGAACGAGGTGTTACAGTTGCCAAAATATAAATGATTTTCTTATGATATAACATTGTGGACTCCTTATAAATCAAACTTCAGTTTGATTTTTAAAAATTACAATCTTTCACTACCTAAGAGATAAAATTATATATTTTATTTTATTTCATTAATGGCTTTCAAGTAATAAGATATAATTGATAATATATCAAGTTAAAATTATCATTTATAGATTTAGCTTATTATATTAAAGTTATATTCATAACCATCAAAATTTATACATATCCTATTTAAGTATTTTCATAATTTTAACAATAATAAAATTGTGAGAAAATTCTTATCCAAGTTGTGAAAAATTTTAAACTTCAAATTTTACTATTCATTAAATTATATATATATATATATATATATATATATATATATATATATATATATATATATATATATATATATATGTATGTATGTATAATAAATTTTAAAATTTGAAATTATGAGTGCATCATTTTATAGTAAAATATTTTCAATGACTATACTATCTTACATACTCATGCACTTCAAGTCTTTTTTAAAGACTTTATAGAAAGGATATTATAATTTTCATTGTTAATTAAGTTATAAGTATTTCAAAAATCTTTAAATTTCTTTGTTAAAGATTTAAATGCGACATATTTTCAAAACTAATGATCTATAATGCATGCATTATATGCATATATATTTGTGAATACATGAACAAATTGCATCTAAGGAAAATTTAAATTATATATCCTAACCACTAAATTAAGACAATGGAGATTTTCAAGATGGAAATTCAAATACTATTAAGAATAAAAATGGCAAGGCAAATTAAGATGCTTTACTGTCTGGTAAGAAACCAAATTACAACCATCTTATAAGATATTAAATTTCAATCTTTGACATCATCAATGTGTTAATAAGGTGAATAAAATGATAATGAATTATTTTCCAACTACTACATGTATAGTTTATAACATTTTAATCAAGTATATGCTATATGTTTTCATATACTTAAGCTATATTTTCAGGTATATATTTGAATTACATATTAATACTTAAATTTGACACTAAATGTGCATTAAAATACTTACGATAAGCATAAATTTCTTAATTATTTTTTTATCAAATTAAATATATGTATATACATATATACTTTAAATACTGGAATAATCAAATGCATATGCTTTGTCATAAACCATTATGGTATAATTTGCTCGTTTTAAAACTAAGGCAATAAGAAAAATTTTATAACTACTTTATGATCTCAAATGGAGGGGACAATTATCTAAAGACTTTATAGGTCTAATAAAGGGTGTCAAGAGTCATAATAATGTGATCATGAAGAGTTAAATTTCTGACTGTCACCACTTGAAAATAAAATATTGTTAAGCTATTTATCTGACTGTTGAAAAGATAAAGTCATTCTGACTAAGGGTCTTTTTTTAGGATTGTAGTCCTAGTTTTATCAAGGGAGATGGAGTTAAACATATAGTAGAGTTCACTGACAACGAGAACTCAACCTACTTGATTGGGAGCTGGTTCTATGAAAGAGATTCAATGTGGTAGTAACAAGTTAGACTGGTGATACTCGTGTGAAGTATCAATCCGGATATATTTATATCTTATATGTAACTTATAGCTACTATCTCTTCTTTATGGTGACGATACTCTTATGATACAACTAGGTAAGGTTGAGTTAAACTCTTAATAAGTGCAATGCATATAGTGTGGAGGGTTTAACATCCAGCTGTAGTACCCTTGGATGACTTACCTACGTGAAAGAAACTATGATGGCCGCGGTTGGGGGCATGATTGACCTCTAAAAACTTTCATGAGTCGGTTATTGTGAGCATGACCATTAACGCTCAACCCGCTCGCTCAATAGATGAAAACTTACTATGTGTGTCTTCCATCAATATCTGGTTATCAATATTTGGTTAAAGAGGCCTAATTCAAGACGTAGTCCATTATGTCTCGTAGGTGGTGATAATTCACTAAGGATAAATTTAAGGTCACAAGTTATTTACCCCGAATCCACAGTATGAGGTTACCCTATTGTATTTGTGTTTTATGTTTTCCGATTTGTGTTTTTAATCGTGTTGTCTAATTCTATTTTCCTTAAAACTCAAGTTTTGGGGGGCTGTTGGATTTTTTTACTTAATAAAACTTGAGTTTTGACTTATTCATTAAGGATTATTCTCTCTTAACCACTACGACGTATTCTCCTTCTAGCTCACTTTTGACCTAGTCTCACTACTAACCACTAGGCATAGTAAGTTTCTAACCAACTCACTCCTTTAGGCCTACAATTGGAGTTATTTTCTCTTCATTCAACACAAGTCTCCAATTCTTCTTTCTCCCTATACCAAAAAAAAAATTCTGAGGCCTACTCTTCGTGAGAGATGGCTTCAGTTTAAATTAAATATTTTCTTCTCTTTTCTTCAAATTTTCCGAGCAACCACTCCGATTCTGAGCAGAGTTCTAGGGCTCGTGCTCGAGCTAGGTGCTGGTGTATCCGAGAGTTTTTACCGCTAGTTGACAGCGACCAATCCAACGCCCGAGCAATAGGATGGGCCTTAATCAAATGTTTTTTTTTTTAAAAAGCTGACGCTCTGACTCAGCTACAGTAAATTTTCTAACCCTAAGAGAGAGAAACAAACATGCCCTAAAATTGAGAACTCATTCAAATTGAGAGCATGTCCATTACATTTGTATTATTTCGTGTTTGGCAGGTTAACTCTCAAAGCAAATTAAACTAAGCTAATTATTCTATTAAGAAGAAGGATAGATAGTGCCTCGAACTCGGAAGTCCTAACTAGATTCATAGACCAAACGTTAAAAAAGTAGACTAAAAACCAAAAAAAGAGGGGGAAATGAACAAATATGCGTATTGATTTTTTGTCCTAATAATAACAGGCAGGAGACAGCTCCTCATATAACCTCCCATCCTTCCAAAATAACCTTCTATTTCCGCAGAATCGTGAAAACTTATGGGCATTACAGTCATTACTGCAGGCCAGCGACTCGGACGGGCAGCCGAAGAGTGCGCCCCAAGATTCCGGACTCCAAAAAGCGTTATTCCGTTAAAGCTTCTGTTCCACAAACTATTCGTTAATTTAAATTTTCTTATTATTTCTCACCTCCATAAATTATTTTTAGGCAATTTTTTGAAAAAAAATACGAATTTTAAAAATATTTTTAAACAAGGACCCTCCTCAAAAATGTTTCCAAAAAATGACCTCTGACACTTATGTCGGCGGCGGTGCGTTTCACTTTGCAAGCGTGACGCCCGCGCTTGCGGGAGATCAATTTTTGTTCATCCGAGGTTGTCAATGTCAGACGAACAAAAGTTTTTTTTTTTTTTTTAAAGCTTTTTGCCCCCCACAAAGAATGAGAGTTATTTTTTCAGCCAAGTGAGCATGATCTGGTGTTACCAACACTGAACTTAACTCTGGACCAATTATAGAATTAACTCAGAGCTTACAATAAACCGGATGAAGAGAAAGTTACTGTTATTAGGTCATTGTAGTAGAGTGGTGAGTATCTCGCTTGTCACGTGGGTGACTCGATTCGATCCGTGGCAATGCAATTTTTTTTACTTATTTAATCAAAAAAGAAAATACTAAAAGAAATCGGACCTGCAGGGTTCAAACTAGCGACTTAAGGATTTATCTAAAGGGATTACGAACTACAGTCCACTTTACTAACTAAGTTAAAGATTGATGTACAACACTGATGGACAAATAGAAATAGCTAAAAAAAATAAAACTTTAAAAAAATTCTTTGTCCGAGATTTGGGCAAAGAAAATTAGTTTTAAAAAATATAATTATTTTGTTCCTGGTTGGCAATCTCGAATAAAAAAAAAACTCATTGAAAAAAAGTAAATTATATGTCCAGGATAGCCTTGACATAGAAAATACCGACATTCGCCGGTGTGGCCACTACGTTGCTGGGGCGAAATGTTCCACCTCTAACGTGGTGCCGATGTGCCGTGTTAGATGTTGGTTTTTGAAAATGTTTTTGGAGACGTCAGTTTTTCAAATTATTTTTAAAATTTGTATTTTTTTTTAAAAAAATTGCCATCTTTTATTAGGGAAAAAAAAAAACCTCCCTCACTTTTTTCTCTGGTTCGCCTCCCTTTCTATCTCTCTTTCTTTGCTTCGGAGGGAAGAGAGGAGAAAAAATTGGGGTTAGGGTTTGAGAGAGGGAGAGGGAGAGGGAGAGGCATGAGGGAAATAATCAGTATTCATATAGGGCAAGCTGGGATTCAGGTGGGGAATTCATGTTGGGAGTTGTACTGCCTCGAACATGGGATTCAGCCCGATGGGATAATGCCCAGGTTTGTCTCATTACGACCAAAATCTCTTTTTTCTTCCGGTTCTCTTTATTTATTTATTTTTCGTTTTTTATTAGTTTTTTGGTTGAATTTTTCTCATTTGTTGCCCATTTTTGTCTCAGTAAAGCAGAATTCCGTTAAAATCACAAGGTGGAACAGTTGAATCTCAGAATTGCATCTGAGTCAGTTATTTATCTTATAGTTAGTTTGGAATGAGATTTAGGGTTAGGTTAGCATTAATCCGAACTGTGAATTTGAGAGTTTCATTGTTGAAATTTGATATGAAGATAATTTGTGATGAAAGCACTGGTAAAATGAGGGCAGCTTATGAAAACTTGATCTCATTTAGAATAAAATATGTATAAATTATGGTACAATTTATTCTAGTCTAATATGTACCTCTGTTACTAACCCCAACAAGTTATTGCCATTAGATTTTTCCTTTTTAACCTGCGAAGATAATTAGAATTTGCTTCTTTTATGTTTTTTTTGGACCTGCGCGATTATAAGTTTTCTTGGTGAGAGACATAAGGGATGCATTATTTTCTCCTCTTCTCAATTTGTTATATTATTTTAGTAGTTTAGAAATAGATCTGGGGACATAAAAGCTTGTTAAAATGATTTTTATTTAGGAGTTTTAATTGTTAAATGTCTGAGGCAGACCAGATATGGTTGCGGAAATTTTGTTTCTAACCTTTCGATAGATACACTTTGCTTCTGCTGCAATTACTTGCCTTTGATTTGGGTAATTTACATAGTTTGGAATTGAGATACAGCTTTTGGTGTTGAGCGCCTTTTTTGGTTGCGTATCTGCTTAGAGCTTTACCTATCACAATCTGTCAATTATGGCGCATCGGATTGGAAAATGGACTAGAATCTAATTTCTTCCAATTTTCATGATTACCTAGACCTTAGAAAGTTCATAAGGAGGAAAGTTTTTTTGAGAGAAAAACCATGATATTTTATTATAGAAAATGGCACTAAATGTGATGCGGACATCAAGCCACGTGTATGGCACGTTTTTCACCAGTGGAGAAGACACCTCGTTCCAGTTTTTCAGTAGTATAACTCTATGTATTTTAGTTTCTTTATTTTGGAGTTGTATTTTTATTAGGAATTTAGTTTCTTTTCTTTTCGAGTTGTAAATTCTATTTTGATTAGGAATTTGAGTTGTATTCAAATTTTGTAGAAGCCTATTAAGGCCTTGTATCAAATAATTTTATGCAATGAATATTATGACGAAATTTCTCAAATTTGTATGAGTTGTGATCTCTCAAAAATCTCTCTCTTTGTGTGCGAAGCCCTAGAGACCTTAGATTAGTGGTGTGAAACTCTAACTAGTCTATCCTCTTACCCCATCTCTCTTTCCTCCTCTAAATCCTAATTCTGTTTTTCTCTCTCATAATTCTTACCCATCCACAGTTCTTATTCTCCACAAAGTTACAATACCAAAATACAAAAATCAGAAAAAGAAACTCTATTCTATTTCTTTTCCCCTGTTCTTTCTTTTCTCTCCTCCCTTATTCCCCACGTGCCGCAACCCTCAACTTCTTCTTCGTATTGTCACCAACAAACCCAACTTCTTCATTTTGCCAACCACAATTGACACCCGCTTCATCGCCACTCGTCCTCCGCGCCGTGCCGCCGTGACACCATCACAACCCACCTCCGTCAACATCACCGAGTTCTCGTCGTCACATCTAATTCTTTCGCCCATAAGTTCCATATCCAGGCCTAGTTCCTTTTCACGACCTCAGTCCTCGGCCCCGTCATCTCCTCAACCTCATCTTCTCCTTACGGCCATCTCCACCTTGCACAAGGCCCCACCGAACCTTGCCTCTGCCTGGAGCTCCTCTCGGCCCTGCACTCTCTGCGTGAGCAGAGCCGTAGCATGCCCGTACCCTCTGGTCGAGCCCTCTCGTTGTCGCCAGAGCTTCCCTCCCCTCGAGTTCCCTCGCAGCCCTGCATCCAACAAGCATCGAAGAAGAAGAGGAAGAACTTGGAAATCCTAATCGGGTTCAAACTTTGATTCTGACTCGTTCTGCTGAAGCCCCGACCCGAATCCATCAATCAAGAAACAAGTTGGATTTAAGTTGTTTACCCAATTGCTACAGTGGCGGACTCGTGAGCTACAGTAAATCCAGCCTAGTTGCAGTAATGGGTTCAGAACAAGAAACAAACCCGTTAGTGCATCTTCTTTGTTTTCAGACCATATCTCACTCACTTGGAGTCCAATTCACTCACGGTTTGAAGCATTGAGTTCATGAAGTAGAGTATTACACATCTACAGTTATCACATGACACTGAGGTCGACATGATTCTCAGTAGGTACGTTTCTAATTCAAATCAATTATTTCGAATCTGGTAATTAATGTCTAATATTTTGTCAATTTAACTGCTGTCCACAACAGTTAGATTGTATATATTTGCTTGCCTGTAATTCAATAGATTTGATATTGATCGTAGAATCTTTTGCCTGCATAAATTATTATCTTTAATTAATTCATGATTGAATTGGATTAACTCATGCATGTTATTTTGTTTACATCTATCTCTACATTATCAGTTTTAAGCTGTCTTACCACGACCGTTTCATATTGGTGAACCGTTGATTGAGTGTTTTATTGCTGATTTCTATACACATACACGTTTCACATCAAAATGTCCATTTGCTGATAATCTAATATTCCCTGCTTTTCAAGCTTCGAATTAGTGGACCATTAAATGATTTTTTTTTTTTACTAAAGGAAGACATTTATATTTGTAATCATGAACTGGAATCCTGTTGAATCATTGTTCAATTATTTTCTCATGTTGGCAATTAGTTTTTTATTATTCCTAAATTCAGGGAGTGCAAAGACAGTTTCAAATATGGAGTAATGATTTTATTTGAAATTATTGTGACACAAAATATGGAGAATGTTTCAAATATGGAGTTATGATTTTATCTGAAATTGTTTTGTTTTAAATGAAATAATTTAGTATATCTTATCTATTGTTTGTAATTTGGTTAGTGAATTTTGGTTCGAAAAGAACCAAATTCCCGTTTCTTTTTTTGATACTTTCATATACCTTAGGAAAGGAAGTTTTGTAACTTTGTTAATGAATTTGTTCAAGTACCAAATTTCCCTGTTTATTTTTTCTTCTTGTTACTTTCCTTTAGTAATCTTAAATCTGAATTATTTGGGAAATAATCAGATTGTTGTGGTTCATCTGATAAAACTTCTTTCTGACATCCTGATTTTTTGGCTGTTGTGACAGTGATACATCGGCTGGTGTTGCTCATGATGCCTTCAACACTTTCTTTAGTGAAACTGGTGCAGGCAAGCATGTCCCAAGAGCTATCTTTGTGGATCTCGAGCCCACTGTCATTGATGAAGTTAGAACTGGAACTTACCGCCAACTCTTCCACCCAGAACAGCTCATCTCTGGCAAAGAAGATGCTGCCAACAACTTTGCCCGAGGACATTATACTGGTATCACAACCCTCACTCAGTTACCTTTCTTTTCTTGTTTCCTTCCATCAGAAAACGAGTCATTGTTTTGATTTACTTCTGGTCTTAAGATGGTTTATTATCATTGATCTGTAGTGGGGAAGGAGATTGTAGATCTCTGCCTGGATCGTGTTAGAAAATTAGCAGACAATTGCACTGGCTTACAAGGATTCTTGGTTTTCAATGCTGTTGGTGGTGGTACTGGATCTGGTTTGGGCTCCTTGCTGTTGGAAAGGCTGTCTGTTGATTATGGAAAGAAGTCAAAGCTTGGTTTTACTATCTATCCATCACCACAGGTATGAAGACGAAATGTTAGATTATGTTGTTTCTTATGTCCTTTGATGTGAGCTTGTTACTGATTTATACGGTTACTGGGGTACAAGGCATAAATTAAGTTTCATAGCTTTAGATGTGTGGAGAATGAAACAAATAATCTTATAGTGGCTAGTGTCTGTTCTTGGATAACCCATGCAGAATAAACTGGTTTGTTAGAGGTTTAGAAGATATATAAGGCTTTAAAAAAGAGAAAGAAAAATAGAATATATTCTGGGAAAGGTAAAATGAGCAGTTGTTTTTAAATGTATTATAAATTGTGTAAGTCAAAATTTTAATTCATCGTTTTAAGAATCAGATTAAACATGTCAAATAGCATGCCAAAAAGTTAGAATTATATACTGCAGCTATAGATCATAAGGAAATAAGTTTCATTGTTTCAAATTTAAGATTTCAAATAACAATTTTTGTCATACCAAGAGGTTTGCGGCTTAGACTGCAAACTAATTGATCACAAGGGAATTTCACTTGGTTGGTTTCTTTTTATGATAGCTAATAAGCTGTTTGTTGCTTCAGCCTCTCTTCTGCTTTAACCTCATCCACTGCCAAGAGAGTGAACTAAAATCCAACTCTCTCTCTCTCTCTCTCTCTCTCTGTGTGTGTGTGTGTGTGTGTGTGTGTGTACGCACACACGTGTGTGTGTGTGTGTGTGTGTGTGTGTACACACGCACGTGTTGACTAATTGAGCATCGAAAAGGCATCCTTGGTTGGAAGCCATTATAAAATATGGTGTTTATCTGCTCTATACTCTTTATGTGCATGCACCCATGTGGACATCTGCCTTGTGGCCTGTAAATATCTGTGTGCATGTGCCTGAATGTGCCAGGATAATCATTAGTATATGGGACTCGGTGGGGGGGACTTTTACTTATGTTTGGTGCTGACAGACAATTATTCTTTTGATATATCTTAAGTTCCTTAATGTATTCTTTATCTATGTTTACATATTTATGCTCCAAACAGCCAGTTAATTTCTGTTTATTACTAATATCATAAATTTGACCTAATCCTAAAATTTTCATGATACAGCTTACTCATACAATGCTTTTTATGTATTTCTTTTTTTACAAATTGGTTAGATAATTTAGTACAAATGTAATTAATATGAGTGCTGGCTGTTGTCATTATTATTATTATTATTATTTCTATTTTAGTATTTATTCTTATTTTAACCTTTCCATTTTTATTTTTATCTAAGAAATTTTCTCAACTTGGCAGGTTTCTACGGCAGTGGTGGAACCATATAATAGTGTACTTTGTTAATCTCATATGAAGGTGGCCCACTTAACCTAGGTTATTTGCATTGGATTCCTATTAAAGTTAACTGATATTAAAGATGCCCATATAATTGTCACATTTATATAGTTATTTGGTCACTTGAAAATAGAAAAGATACCATGATGGAAAGGTTTATTTTCAAGGGGTCTTTTTGCAAATGTGCGACCCACTTTTCTCCTCCTGCAAAGAACAAAACTCACGCTCATTTTATTTTTGAGAGTATCCATCGTGAAAAGTAACAGAGAGTTTTGCTAAGGAGAAGGAGCAGAGAAAAGAGGATCCATTGCAATTAGGGTTTGCAGATTCAAGAGCAAGAAAAAGGTCTTCTCCAACCTTCTTCCAATCTTCACCAATGGCTTCAGGTATGGTGATTTAAGTATTGCATAATTAGGGTTTTGATTCATTATCTTGAGTTGTATATGATTCTTTGATCCATGGCCTTTTATTCCGCATTATAGATGAATTAAATTCCCAACATTTGGTATCAGAGCCAGGATTAAGAATCGATACATCTTGGATTTAGGAATTATGAAAAGTTAGGGTTTTGATTAACAATTCATGAAATCCAGATTTTGACCTTTAATTGTAGAATTGAAGAGGATTCTTGGAAACTCTAAAATCATATATACATTCCTCTAATTATGCAATTAATAAGGATCAAATTTAGGATTTTAGAAACCCTAATTTTCCCTAATTTTCCCCGATTTTTCCATAATTTTTGGGATTCGGGCATAATCTGGAACTGCTGTTCGGAAACTGGATCGTGGGCTATTAGTCGACTATAGGGATTGATTAGTCGACTAATAGTCCATCCCGAAAGTTACCCGACTCTCTGTTTCTAACAGGAGTCGACTTGGGTTTTTGATTAGTCGACTAGTAAAGTGTATAGTCGACTAACCTTTTGGCCAAGTCGACTAATATTTAACCGAGAGTTTGGATTCTAACAGGAGTCGACTAATAATATTTGTAGTCGACTGATAAAGTTTCTAGTCGACTTGTAATTTTGGCCTAGTCGACTGATAAAATGTGTAGTCGACTAGTCATGTAGGTATAGTCGACTAATCCTTGTTTGCCCTAGTCGACTAGACCTAAACCTGTAGTCGACTTGACTTGACCCAAGTCGACTAATAATACTATGTAGTCGACTAATTGTTGCTTAATTCAATCCTTAATGATTGTTAACACATTTAAGCTATTGTGTTAATATTGATTGATGTTTGGTCAAGTAATGTATTGTAGTATTATGGCATTACACAAATAATAGAATTAGAGAATATTATTGGTTAGTTTGTATTCATAAGGCTTATTGATTTAGTAGTTGCCAAAGTGACCTAGGTTAGTAAACCTTATGAATATACAACTACATAAAAGACATGTTAATGAGGTAGACATTAAAGGCAATAATATTCTCGGTGGCGGTTCTAGTTAGGAGATTGGGACTGGCCCAAAGGAAAGTCTCTTTCGAATAATTATGAACCGGGGTAGGATAGTGTAATTTATGCAACCTAGTGGTGTAGAAGTGAATACCCAAAGGTAACATGACTTACTATCTAAGTTGGCATAAATTATATTAGACCTACGTAGGTGATAAAGTTCTCACCTAAAGAGTGAACACTAGATATGCTTAGGTTTCGCCCAAAGGAGAAATCTGAGTGATATCAATAGTTCATCTTAATTAAATTTAAAGTTATTGTATTAATTCGTGGCCTAATGTGAGCTATGTCCTATTATGTTTCAGTGAACGTCCCACTTCTCTTCACACACATGCCACTAGCATTCCGGCCTTGGATGGTACAAATTTCTCAGAATGGTATGAACATGTTCAGTTTACACTGGGTGTCCTAGACCTAGACATGGCCTTAATAGTTGACAAACCTGATGAAGTAACTGCTGAGAGTACAGCAGAACAGGTCAGCCATGCCAAAGCTTGGGAGAGGTCTAATAGGCTCAGTCTAATGTTCATAAAGATGACCATAGCTAATAACATCAAGACTTCTCTCCCACATACTACTAGTGCATCGGAACTTTTGTCTGCAGTAAAGGACCGATTTAAGTCAGCAGATAAGTCATTAGCTGGTACCTTAATGGCTGAACTTACCACCATGAAATATGATGGTAATAGAGGAGTTCAGCAACACATTCTGAACATGTCTGACAAGGCTGCTAAGCTAGGATCACTGGGTATGAAGGTTGATGAGTCCTTCTTGGTTCAATTCATCCTCAACTCACTTCCTTCACAGTTTGGGCCATTCAAGATCCACTACAATACTCATAAGGATAAGTGGAACTTGAATGAGCTAACTAGTATGTGTGTTCAAGAGGAGGTGAGACTGAGGCAAGAAGGACAGCACTCAGTGTTGGCAGTAACTTCAGGGGGTATCCATAAGAAAAGTAAATATGGAAGAGGTAAGAAATTTCCATCAAAGAAAGGAAATGACCATGGGGAAAGTAGCCAAGGTCATAGAAAAGCTTTCACTGTCAAATGCTACTTCTGTGGCAGAAAGGGACATGTGAAGAAGGACTGCAACAAGAGGAAAGCTTGGTTCGAAAAGAAAGGTACAAATCTTTCTTTTGTATGTTATGAATCAAATCTTGCTGAAGTTCCTTCTAACACTTGGTGGATTGATTCTGGAGCCACAACTCACATAACTAATTCAATGCAGGGATTCCTTACAACCCGGAAACCGAAGGAAAGTGAGAGATTCATCATTATGGGGAACCGTCTGAAAGTGGAGGTCGAATATGTTGGTACTTATCGACTACTTTTGGAGACAGGTCATCAGATGAATCTTGAGGATACTTTTTATGTACCTTCAATTTCCAGGAACTTAATGTCTGTATCCAAATTAGATGTTTTTGGATATTCTGTTTTATTTAGTTGTGGAAAACTCTCTTTAATGTATAATTCAATGCCGGTTGGGCATGGAATTTTATGTGATGGATTATATAAAATTTCATTGAATGATGAGTTTGCACAATCTTTATTGTCTCTGCATTCGAATGTTGGTATAAAACGTGGCTTAATAAATGAAAAATCCTCTATCTTGTGGCATAGAAGACTGGGGCATATCTCCAGGGATAGAATAATAAGATTAGTGAAGACTGGGATTTTGGATGACCTGGACTTCACTGATTTTGATGTGTGTGTAGATTGTATAAAAGGAAAACAAACTAAACACACTAAGAAAGGTGCCACAAGAAGTAAAGACCTCCTTGAAATAATTCATACAGATATTTGTGGACCTCTTTCCATTCCATGTTTTACTGGAGAGAGATATTTCATTACCTTTATAGATGATCTATCACGGTATGGTTATGTTTATCTAATTAATGAAAAGTCTCAGGCTGTTGACATCCTTGAGGTGTTCATTACAGAAGTCGAGAGACAGTTAGATAGAAAGGTTAAAATCATAAGATCAGATAGAGGTGGTGAATATTATGGTAGATATGATGAGTCAGGACAACATCCTGGCCCATTTGCCAAATTCCTAGAAAAGCGTGGCATTTGTGCTCAATACACGATGCCTGGTACGCCTCAGCAGAACGGTGTTGCTGAAAGGCGAAACCGAACTCTTATGGATATGGTTAGGAGCATGATGAGCTTCTCTAAAGTACCCAATTCATTGTGGAGTGAGGCCTTAAAGACTGCTATGTATATCTTAAACAGGGTTCCTAGTAAGGCAGTCCCAACAACTCCCTTCGAGCTGTGGACTGGTAGGAAACCCAGTTTAAGACATTTACATGTCTGGGGTTGTCCAGCAGAGGCCAGAATATATAACCCACAAGAAAAGAAATTAGACTTAAAAACAATATCTGGGTATTTCATTGGTTATCCAGATAAGTCTAAGGGATACAAATTTTATTGCCCTAACCATAGTACAAGAATAGTTGAAACTGGTAATGCCAGATTCCTAGAGAATGGTGAATTTAGTGGGAGTGATGAACCAAGAAAAGTAGATCTTGAAGTTGTAAGGGTAAATATCCCAATTACCTTTCCTTCAAGAGAAATTGTTGTACCTCAGCTTGATCATCAAGTTGAGATTCCAGAACAACAAATTAATGTTGGTTCACCACTCCATGAGGATATTCCCATTGAAAATGTTGTAGAACCACCACAACCGGCAGCTTTGAGAAGATCTCAAAGGGAAAGAAGATCTGCCATTTCAGATGATTATGTGGTATATCTACAGGAATCTGATTTTGATATTGGGGTAAATAAAGATCCAGTTTCGTTTTCACAAGCCATAGAATGCAATGATTCTAGTAAATGGGTTGATGCTATGAAAGATGAGTTAAAATCTATGGACCAAAACCAAGTCTGGGATCTCGTTGAATTGCCTTATAACTGTAAGAAAGTCGGGTGTAAATGGGTCTTTAAGACCAAGCGCGACTCTAAAGGCAATATCGAACGATATAAGGCTAGACTTGTGGCCAAAGGTTTTACTCAGAAAGAAGGCATTGACTATACAGAGACCTTCTCTCCAGTATCTAAGAAGGATTCTCTTAGAATCATTATGGCACTTGTAGCTCATTATGATTTGGAGTTACATCAAATGGATGTGAAAACTGCCTTTCTGAATGGGGATTTGGATGAGGATATCTACATGGAGCAACCTGAAGGGTTCGCAATTAAAGAACAAGAACACTTGGCTTGTAAATTAAAGAAATCTATATATGGACTTAAACAAGCTTCCAGGCAATGGTATATAAAGTTTAATGATACCATTACCTCTTTTGGATTTACAGAAAACACTGTTGATCAGTGTATATATCTAAAGATCAGTGGGAGCAAGTTTATTTTCTTGGTTCTGTATGTAGATGATATTTTATTAGCCAGTAGTGATCTTGGTTTGCTGTATGAAACTAAAAGTTATCTAACCAAGAACTTTCAGATGGTTGATATGGGTGAGGCAAATTATGTTATTGGCATAGAGATCTTCAGGGATAGATCTCGAGGATTGCTAGGATTGTCTCAGAAAGGATATATCAATCGAGTCTTGGAAAGATTCCATATGGAAATGTGTTCAGTTAGTCCTGCACCCATTCAGAAGGGTGACAGATTAAGTGGTAGCCAGTGTCCCAGAAATGACTTAGAAAAGGGTCAAATGCAGAAAATTCCGTATGCATCAGCTGTTGGGAGCTTGATGTATGCAAGCACATGTACCAGGCCAGATATCAGTTATGCAGTTGGGATGTTGGGAAGATACCAAAGCAATTCAGGAATGGAGCACTGGAAGTTGGCTAAGAAGGTTATGCGGTATCTTCAGGGGACAAAGGACTATATGCTCACATACAGTAGATCAGACCAGTTGGAGGTGGTCGGCTATTCAGACTCAGATTTTGGTGGTTGCCCAGATAGCAGGAAGTCTACCTCAGGATTTATTTTCTTGCTAGCAGGTGGGGCAATCTCGTGGAAGAGTGTAAAGCAGTCTCTCATTGCTTCTTCCACGATGGAGGCTGAGTTCATAGCTTGTTTTGAAGCCACAAATCATGCACTATGGTTGAGGAATTTTATCTCAGCACTTGGTGTAGTTGACTCTATTGCCAAGCCGCTGAAGATATATTGTGACAATACAGCAGCCGTATTTTTCTCTAAGAATGGTAAGTACTCTAATGGTTCTAGGCACATAGAACTGAAGTACTTGGTGGTTAGAGAAAGAGTTGAGAAACAGAAGGTGTCAATTGAAAGTATAAGTACCACCTTAATGGTTGCTGATCCATTGACTAAAGGATTGCCTCCAAAGACATTTAAGGAACATGTTGTAAGGATGGGTCTTTTGGGTAATCTGTAAATGTGTATATGGTACTTGTGTAATTGACATTGTTGTACAAATAACAGTTTGTTTCTCTATTTCCTGTTATCCAATTGTGTGTACACATATTTTGTATGGATGTATGTTAAACAGGAAATGTCTTTACAAGACAATTACAGGGGTCATTATGGTTATGGACTCAATTAGTAAGGGTTATCAATGTTGTGGTACATAGAAGGGAGTATGACGTGGATGTTGTATAACCGCTATGACTCGCATTGATAGTCTAAGCTAATTGCAGTATTACAGTATTACAGATTTGGGCTTATCAGTTGTTGTTTTTAAATTCGTGCACGTGTCAGGTTTTTCTGTATGGAATCCAATGGAGTCAAAATGATTTTCAAAAGGAGTCTTTTCTTTTTTTTGTTTTCTAAAGTTTTAACCTAATCGGTTAGTGGCCCAAGTGGGAGAATGTTAATCTCATATGAAGGTGGCCCACTTAACCTAGGTTATTTGCATTGGATTCCTATTAAAGTTAACTGATATTAAAGATGCCCATATAATTGTCACATTTATATAGTTATTTGGTCACTTGAAAATAGAAAAGATACCATGATGGAAAGGTTTATTTTCAAGGGGTCTTTTTGCAAATGTGCGACCCACTTTTCTCCTCCTGCAAAGAAACAAAACTCACGCTCATTTTATTTTTGAGAGTATCCATCGTGAAAAGTAACAGAGAGTTTTGCTAAGGAGAAGGAGCAGAGAAAGAGGATCCATTGCAATTAGGGTTTGCAGATTCAAGAGCAAGAAAAAGGTCTTCTCCAACCTTCTTCCAATCTTCACCAATGGCTTCAGGTATGGTGATTTAAGTATTGCATAATTAGGGTTTTGATTCATTATCTTGAGTTGTATATGATTCTTTGATCCATGGCCTTTTATTCCGCATTATAGATGAATTAAATTCCCAACATACTTTCTACACACTCCCTGCTCGAACACACAGATGTTGCAGTTCTTCTGGATAATGAAGCCATATATGACATCTGCCGGAAATCCCTAGACATCGAAAGGCCAACTTACACCAATTTGAACCGTTTGATATCTCAGACCATCTCCTCTTTGACCACTTCACTTAGGTTTGATGGAGCTATCAATGTTGATATAACAGAATTCCAGACCAACCTTGTGCCATACCCTCGGATCCATTTCATGCTTTCGTCTTATGCCCCTGTTATCTCTGCTGAGAAAGCTTACCACGAACAGCTCTCAGTTCCTGAAATCACAAATGCGGTGTTTGAGCCCTCGAGTATGATGGCGAAATGTGATCCTAGGCATGGGAAGTACATGGCCTGTTGTTTGATGTATCGTGGAGATGTTGTGCCCAAGGATGTTAATGCTGCGGTTGCAACTATTAAAACAAAGAGGACTGTCCAATTTGTTGACTGGTAAGATTAACCTTCTCCAAGTTTTATTTGTTATTCATTAGTTCTTTTAAATCACTTTTTACATGTACGGCACTCAAATATGCTTATCCTTCCAACTTAGAGTTCATCTTTATGCCCCCAAAGTGTCCATTAAATTATTGCTGCAGCTTTACTTGAATTGATTCCCCATTTACAGTGGAAATAATAAAACTACATTTCTGCTATAATTAAAATTTACTTTTAGACTAACTCATTCCTCTGCAGGCCTTTGTTTATCATTGATGCTGTCTATCACTAAAATCAAACTTTCCCCATTTCTGCTTGTAGTTTTGGAGCTATTCCACTCTCATATGTGTTTAACTTAACTTCCCATTTTTGTTCCACTAATTTTAAATCCTTAGGCCACTCCTGGTAATGGGTGAAAGAAAAGTTTAAGTTAATCGACTCTTTAGAATGATTAAGTTTGTCAACCAATTAGCAAGGGATTAAGTTATTCATGAGCCCTTATGGAGGTTTGAAAGTATGGAGGATGGTTGTCACCTGTAGTGATCACTTTCTGATCTACATGAGATTATGACACATGTCTATCCGGCCTCAAGGGATACGCGACACGTGGCCATCTCCAGAACACCTAACCCAGAGTCCTCATCCAGTTTGAATTCCAAACGGGTCAGATAATTATAGTAAGAAATAAATCCAGTTACTAGGGATCTCCACCTCTAAAGCACGGTCCTCATTAAACGGGACTGTTGCCCCTCGGGAGCAATTCGTCCTTATCTACAACAAAGTGCAGACTATCTGATAAAGTTGGACTCTCTCATATCTCGATCCAAACTGGGATATTCAGCTCAACCGCCATCAAGATAAGAATTTTAAATATTCAAACTGAGCAGCACTTTTTAACCTTATCTACTTGACACAACCTTATAAATAAGGGATCCCCCAACGAGGAAAGGGATCACGATCGGACTCCAGAAATCCTAGCACACTAGAGAATCCCACCTGTAATCACTATCGATATAGTGGAATTCTTCTCTCTCCCCGTGATTTTTCCGACTTCGGGTTTCCATGTAAGATTTGTGTGTTGCGCTTGCTGTGATTTTGATTTAGCGATCTTCTCCCATTATTTTTGTGCCTGGATTGATTCCTTGGGAATTTACCTATTGCATTTGGTGCTTTCATTGAGATCCTAACCACCCCACAGAAGACCCACGCTCAACACTCATGGCACACAGGAGTGCCACCCGACATGATGATGTCTAACGCTCCTGACGAACTCGACCCATCGGCCCTCTCCCGCGGACAACTCATCCAGATGATAGGCGACCTACGATGATGGCTAGACGAGCATCGAGCGAAAGACGATCACGAGCGAGAACTGGTCGCCATCCATCTAGCGAGCACGAGGCGGTAACACATGTCAATTATCAGCTGCTCACGCAGATAAAAGTTCTGCGAGAAGCGCAACAGTGGGTCATCGAGTTGGGCACTCAGGAGATTCTGACTGACTCTTTCCCCGAGGTTAATCAACACCCTGCAGCTCCGACTGATCTACGTTTCAAGCTAAATGAGATGCGCTCTAAAGCGGTCGTTGTGCATGACGAGCCCGAGAATCTTCAACCCGACAGCTCGAGGAAGCACGCGAGGGGGCATCAGGTCCCAACTCCTGAAGAGGACGCTCCCCCGACGATTGTGAAGACCGAAGATTCCATCACCTTCACTCCTGAACCTCTCAATCGATCAGATCTTTCATATCATCAAACATCAGTCTGGTTGAAACTCCCCAAGATAGCCAGACACGACCCAGACGCCTTGGAAGCAGGAAGTTGCTCCTTCATGACATTCGGGGGCACGCCATAATGCAGTGTTGAGCCCTCAAACAACACCTCGAGGATTTAGTTAGGCGAGGACATCTGGACGAGTTTATCCTCGACTCGGAGGTAAACCCTGAGGTCAGAGAAGCTCTGGCCGAAATGGTCGACTGAAACGCTCACTCCTTAACACCACCCGGAATGAAAAAGACTACCATCGGGCAATGTGCTTCCCACCCGTGTGATACTACATGTAAAACTGCATGACATCTAATAAAACCATGCAAACTTTGTTATTTTCATGTCTTCTCCAGGTACAACAAGCACACTCGGGTGAGTCAACAACCTATATCGGGTTCTATCCTGATGGCTATGAGGGAAAAATAACCTCTCGCGGTTATCCCCCGAGGAGCCCTCTGAAAGACGGAGGCTCACCCACTATGGCTGTTTGGAGTCAGCCTAGACATGTTTTCACCTTGATGGCCACTCGAGTAAGTCAACAGCCTATATTGGGTCCTACCCTGACGGCTATGAGGGAATAATAACCCCCATGACTATCCCTCGGGAGCCCCCTGAAAGACGGACGCTCGCCTACAGAGCTGCTCGGAGTCAGCCTAGACATGTTTTCACCTTGATGGCCACTCGAGTGAGTCAATAGCCTATAGCGGGTCCTACCCTGACGACTATGAGGAAAAACACACCCCCACGATTATCCCTCGGGGAGCCCCCTGAAAGACAGAGGCTCGCCCACTATGGCTGCTCGGAATCAGTCTAAACAGGTTTTTCATCTTGATGGCCACTCGGGTGAGTCAACAGCCTATATCGGGTCCAACCCTGACGGCTATGAGAGAAAAACAGCCCCCCGCGGCTATCCCTTGGGGAGCCCCCTGAAAGACGGAGGCTTGCCCACTAGGACTGCTCGGAGTCAGCCTAGACATGTTTTCACCTTGATGGCCACTTGAATGAGTCAACAACTTATATCGAGTCCTATCCTGACGGCTATGAGGGAAAAACAGCCCCCGCGGCTTTCCCTCGAGGTGCTCCCTGAAGACAGGCTCACTTACTAGGGCTGCTCGGAGTCAGCCTAGACAAGTTTTCACCTTGATGGCCACTCGAATGAGTCAACATCCTATATCGGGTCCTACCTTGACGGCTATGAGGGAAAAACAACCCCCGCGATTATCCCTCGGGGAGCCACCTGAAAGACAGAGGCTCGCCCACTAGGGCTGCTCGGAATCAGCCTAGACAGGTTTTCACCTTGATGGCCACTCGAGAAAAAACAACCCCGTGACTATCCTTCGGGGAGCCCCTTGAAAGACGGAGGCTCGCTCATTAGGGCTGCTCGGAGTCAGCCTAGATAAATTTTTACCTTGATGGCCACTTGAGTTAGTCAACTGCCTATATCGAGTCCTACCCTGATGGCTATGAGGGAAAAAGAACCCCCCGTGGTTATCCCCCGGGGAGCCCCCTGAAAGATGGAGGCTCAACTACTAGGGCTGTTTGGAATTAGCCAAGACAGATTTTTACCTTGATGGCCATTCGAATGAGTTAACAGCCTATATCGGGTTCTACTCTGATGGCTATGAGGGAAAACAGCTCCCCGCGGCTATGCCTCAGGGAGCCTCCTGAAAGACGGAAGATCGCCCACTAGGGCTACTCGGAATCAACCTATACATGTTTTCATATTGATGGCCACTCGAGTAAGTCAACAACCTATATCGGGTCCTACCCCGACGACGCCCGGGAGCGCCAAAGCTAGCAATTCAACCCACAGAAAATTGACGACACAAATCTTAGTCACACTCATCCATACAAAAGCGGGTTAGCTCCATTATTCATGTCTGCGACCGCTCCCCCGATCAGTCGACCATCTCCGAGATATCTCATGCCAACTTCCAGAGCTCTCAACATGATCGGTCGATCTCTCGGGCTGACAACCCAACCTTCCGGGTCGGGAGCTATGACCTTCGAGGTTCCGGTTCTCACCCCTATCCATCCTCTGACAATCTCTACTCGAACGCCATATCTAAAGGCTATAACCTCAGAACGCAGTTTCTGTGCCTCCTCCAGCAATGTCTCATGAACAAGACAAAGATCATCATAACGATCCGACTAGCGCGAGACCTTAGTCCTTAACTCTTTCACATCCTTGTCACGACTCTTCAAACTACCTCGCACCACACGGAGCTCGCGCTCGAGCACCAGCTTCTCGGAATAACCCCTGCCGATCCGCTCCCGAAGAGAAAAGATCTCCGGTTGGGCCTAAGTTATATTTTCCTGAAGATCAGACACCTCCAACACCTTCTGCACCTCCAGGAGCCAATCACTAGCCAACTTGGGGGCAGCCACAGAGTTCTAGTTCAGATGTGAAATTCCCGTCAAACACATCACTAATCCGAGCATTCAGCAACCAACCGGAGAAGTCCTACGCCTAGACACATCACTAGGATAGAGGGACCCATCACTGCCTACCTGAAAGACGGGACACTTCCCAACGACAGAACAGAGGCAAGGAAGCTCCAACACTTGGCCACTCGGTACATCTCGGGGATATATTATTCAAGAAATTCTACTCCAGCCTCCACCTCGACCCGTATCTGAGATGCCTTTGATCCGGAGGAGGCTCGAAAGGTGATGTAGAAAATCTATGACGGCGACTGTGAAAACCACGCGGGGACGCTCCCTCGCCCACAAGGTCATCAAAATAAGGGTGCTACTGGCTCAAGATGTTCGACGACACCAAGGATTACGCGAGGAAATGCTCACAATGCCAGATGTTCGCTCCAGCATCAAACAGGCAGAAATCTGACCTTCAAACCTTGCGCAACCCGTGGCCTTTCATGCAATAGGGACATGACATAGTTAGTCCGCTCCCCCAAGTATAACCCCAACTGCGTTTTCTACTGGTAGCCACCAACTACTTCACCAAATGGATCAAGGCAGTGCCGCTCTCCGAGGTCAGGGGCAGTAGATTGCCAAGTTCCTCCGGCAGAATATAGCATGGCACTTCGGGATCCCCCACACTATCATCTCCGACGATGGAACTAATTTTGCCTAAAGCAAGTGGTCAACTTCTGTGCCAAATACATCGCACATCGATTTTCCACACCTTATTACCCCCAGGGCAATGGCCATGTTGAAATCAGCAACCGCACCATCCTCGATAACCTATGCAAAAACCTGAACAAAGTAAAAGGCAAATGGGCAGAGAAATTCCCGAGTAATATGGGCCTACAGGACCACCAAACGCGTTTCGATCGGAGAAACCTCATTTTCGTTGGCATACGAAACAGAGGCTATCATTCCGGTCGACATCAACATGCTGACACTCCGGGTGGAAGGAGTTGTCTCAGATGAAATGACACCCTCCTTCGACTGATGTTGGATTATTCGGAGGAAAGGCGACAACAGGCCCATATTCGCATCGCGGCCTATCAACAGCAAATCCGGGCGGCTCACCACAAGAAAGTGAAGCCTAGGGAGTTTCAAGTCGGAGACCTAGTTTTGAAGCGCGTGATTCATAGCACGCGACAGAAGGATCACGGGAAACTAGAACCCAAGTGGGAGCGTCCTTACATCATTATTGCTCGCGGAGGCAACGGGTTGTACACCCTGGCCAATCAGGGCGAAAACCAACTCAATAAGCAATGGAACTATTTCCACTTGAAGCGATATTATGTGAAGTCATGTAACGTTCAATGAAAAAATCATGTTCTGTTATCTTAACCGTGTTTCACCCAATTCTGATATCTGCTCCTAGCACCGAGCACATTCACTGCAGCCTACATGGGTTTTCACCCTGACGGCGACCCCTCGGGGAGTCTCCTGAAAGATGGAGGCTCACCCACGTCGATCTCTTTGAGCTGAATTATAATGTGATATACCTTGATAGCCGCCCGAGCAGATCCACGGTCTATACGGGTTTTCACCCTGACGGTGACCCCTTGGGGAGTCTCCTGATAGATGGAGACTCACTCACGTCGATCTCTTAGAGCCGGACTATAATGGGATATACCCTGATAGCCGCCTGAGCAGATCCACGACCTATATGGGTTTTCACCCAGAGAGCGACCTCTCGAGGAGTTTCCTGAAAGACGGAGGCTCGCCCGCGTCGATCCCTCGGAGCCGATCTACAATGGGGTATACCTTAACGGCCGCCCGAACAGATACTCGGCCTATATGGGTCTTCACCCTGACGACGACCCCTTGGGGAGTCTCCTGAAAGACGGAGGCTTCCCCACGTCGATCCCTCGAAGCCAACCTATAACGTGATAAACTCTGATGCCACCTAAGCAGATCCACAGCTTATACGGGTCTTCATCCTGAAGGCGATCTCTCAGGGAGTTTCCTGAAAGATAGAGGCTCGCCCGTTAATCCCTCGAAGCCAGCCTATAATGGGATAAACTCTGATGGCCGACCAAGCAGATCCACGGCCTATATGGGTTTTCACCCTGACGGCGACCTCTCGGGGAGCCTCCTGAAAGACGGAGGCTCGCCCATATTGGATGCTCGGAGCCATTCTATAATGGGACACCCTGATGGTCGTCCGAGCAGGTCAACCGCCTATATGAGTCTTCACCCTAACGGGACCCCTCAGGGAGTCTCCTGAAAGACGGAGGCTCGCCCGCGTTGATCCCTTGGAGCCGGTTTATAATGGGATATATTCTGATGGCCATCCACGACCTATACGGGTCTTTCACCTTAACGACAACCTCTCGAGGAGTCTCCTGAAGGATGGAAACTCGCCCATGTCGATCCCTCGGAGCCAGCCTATAATGAGATATAGCCTGTTAGCGGCCCGAGAAGATCCACGGCCTATATGGGTCTTCACCCTGACGCTGACCTCTCGGGGAGTCTCATGAAAGACAGAGGCTCGCCCGCATCGATCTCTCGGAGCCGGTCTATAATGAGATATAGCCTGAGGGTTGCCCGAGCAGATCCACGGCCTATACGGGTTTCACCTTGATGGCGACCTTTCGGGGAGTCTCCTGAAAGACGGAGGCTCGCCGCTTCGATCCCTCAGAGCCGATCTATAATAGGATATACTCTGAGGGCCGCTCGAGTAGATCCACAACCTATATGGGTCTTCACCCTGACGACGACCTCTTGGGAGGCTCCTGAAAGACGGAGGCTCGTATGCGTCGATCTCTCAGAGTCGGTCTATAATGGGATATACCCTGAGGGCCTTCCGAGCAGATCTACAGCCTATACGGGTTTAACCCTGACGGTGACCCCTCGGGGGACTTCTGGAAAGATGAAAACTTGCCCACGTCGATCCCTCAGAGCCAGCTTATAATGTGATATACCCTGATGGCCACTCCAGCAGATCCGCAGCCTATATGGGTCTTCACCCTGACGGCGACCTCTCGGGGAGTCTCCTGAAAGTAGACCCGCCCACATTGATCCCTCAGAGTCACCCTATAATGGGATATATTCTGATGGCCGCCCTAGCAGATCCGAAGCCTATATGGGTCTTCATCCTGACGGCGACCTCTCGGGAGTCTCCTGAAAGACAAAGACTCACCCGCATTGATCCCTTGGATTCACCCTATAATGGGATATATCCGGGCGGCCACACAAGCGGATCCACTGCCTATACAGATTCTACCCTGACGGCTGCAAAATAGCTCCCACTGTTACTTCTCGGGAATGTTCGGAGATGAAAGTTCGTCTGCGTTAGCCATGTGAAGCTAGCCTATAATAGGACCTACCACGACGACCCTCCAAACAAAGAGAACAACAAGTCCAATCTCAAACAAGATAAGATCTAAACAATACATGTATTAAAGGTTCTCTGCTTTGTTGTAGAATTTTCTTTTGATTACATCCATTCAAGTACAAAGTGTGGAGATGCATCTAACAAATGTGATACAAGTACAAGTTTTGGTTTTGCAAGAATGCGTTTTTCCTGAGCGAAAAAGCAAAGGTGCCCATTGTCTCGTCCCCAGCCGTGTCTTGGTGATGACTCCTAAGCAAACAATTCACGAGGGTCGGATGAGCGATAATATTGAAACTCTCAGGAAGACCACCAGCAAGGAGAACCACGACCAAGTTGCAGACAGAAGCCTGCAAGGTAAAGGATGATACCGATGCCAAAATCGTAACTCTGGAGCGGAGATGGACGAGGAGGCGACACTTCATAAGAGCAAGGACGATCGGCCCTTGATATCAGAGCTGCCATCGAATGCCCTTATGCTCCATGCTACATGCTCGCTGTAAGGAAAGAAAATGGGGTCAAACTCAAACTGTTGGAAATTTTATACTATTTTCTAAAACATGTAATATCTTTACAAATTAAATTAAGATAAAACAACAAATTATTCTAACAAGTAAAAACAATTATATTAAAATAAAACAAAAGAATCTGGCCTGGGGAATGCAGTCGCGATGTTGCTGCCTTAAAGGATCAAAAGCCCGTCTCCTTATCCAGACGTTGAATCGACCTTGTTCCCTAGCGGTAAAGGATCCCCCAGATTCACCAGCACTCAGCCTAGGACGGTGGGCAGAGCCTCTTCTCAAACGAAGAAGTTGCCCAAAAAAAATAAAGATGAAAATTCTTTTTAACACTGAAGCCATTCTCACGAAGAGTAGTCTTCAGGTTTTCTTTTAAGATGAGAAAAGAGAAAATGAGTTGTCTTGTTATTGGAATGAGGGGTCTATTTATAACCTTAGAACCCAAGTTGTTATAACAACTCCAACAGAAAATCCAAGCCTGAGATATTTTCTCAACCGATTTAGATTCTAAGACTTGGTTAAGTTGACTAAGTAAAACAAAATCCGAAATGAAAGCTTTTCCTTTTATTTTAATTCAAAAAATCCAACACAAACTTCTCCCCAATCTGCTCCGACCAAAGGCCAGGCATGCAGACGAAGCAGAAAATAGGTCATTCTCTGTCCATCCCCGCAGATGGGCCTCGTCGCAAGAGCTGAACCCCTCGACGAACCCATCGCAGAATTGAAACTCCTTACAAATGGACTCTCAAACATCAGGAGTGCAACAGACATCACCACCCTCTTCCTCTCCTTCCTCCACGGAATGAAGGACGAAGGAGACATCACCACTTGAAAGACTTTAACTGCAAGCAGAAAGCAATTTAGATCTCCTGAAGAGTTTCACCTTTTATATGGAGAAGAAGCACAAGTGTCAACCGCTTAGGCTCCTAATGCCAAAGGAAGATGAAGCGTCGCTCGACTTGAGACCCTACATGTGTCGTAGAAGAAAGGACTCGAACCGTCGCACCAGATACGTCATGCCTTTCTTAAAAATCGCTCGCATTCATAAGAGACGGTTACTTTATCAATACTGCAATAGATGGGACGTGTATTTAAGGATCTGTCAGCCGTGTAAAGCCACGCGCGCCACAACAAGACAAGAACGAAGCGACAACAAGTCGACCCGAGTCAACTTCAGGCTTTGCATCACTTTCTGCTCACCCCTCTCCTTCGAAGTCCTCGGGACTCATAACCCCGAGGGAGACTCCCCGACTGCCTCCAAAGAGAGGAAGCAGAGGGGCATCTGTAGTGGTCACTTTCTGATCCGCATGAGATCATGACGCGACACGTGACCACCTCCAGAACACCTAACTTAGAGTCATCATCCAGTTTTGAATTCCAAGCGGGTCGGATAATTAGAGTAAGAAGCAAATCCAGTTACTAGGAATCTTCACCTCTAAAGCCCGATCCTCATTCAAACGGGACGGTTGCCCCTCGGGAACAATTCGTTCTTATCTACAGCAAGGCGCAGACTATCCGATAAAGTTGGACTCTCTCATATCTCAATTCAAACCGAAATATTCAGCTCAACCGCCAACAAGATAAGAATTTTAAATAATCAAACTGAGTAGAACTCTCTAGCCTTATCTACTTGACACAACCTTTATAAATAAGGGATTCCCCAACGAGGAAAGAGATCACAATCGGAACCTAGAAACCTTAGCACATTAGAAAATCCCACCTGTAATCACATCGATATAGTGGAATTCTCTTATCTCTACGTGGTTTTTCCCACTTCGGGTTCTACGTAAGATCTATGTGTTTGCGCTTGCTGTGATTTTGATTCAGCGGTCTTTTGGTGTGTGGATTGATTCCTTAGGATTTACCCACTGCATCACCCAATCTTAGTTTATTTTTACATTTTTATTAATATGTAATTTGAACCTCAGAGTTCTAGATGCATGGAGGTTAATATACATCCTTGTCACGAGTTTGGCGAATATTGTATCTGGAGGTTGTTTTTTCTCCATGCCGAACTCTTTACATTGTATATAGAAGCTGAGATATGCAATTTTCTTGAAGTTTTGAAGGGCATATGTATTTATTTATTAATTGTGACTTGAGAGGTAAAAATATAATATCCCAATTGACAGGTAGGGTTTATATGTGGTCTGTGGGTATGTGACTGTTAAAATTTTGTTTTTTCAGTTCTGAAATTCTGATCTATGAGATTTTGGCTGTGGAAGGTGTCCGACTGGTTTCAAGTGCGGAATCAACTATCAGCCACCAACTGTGGTTCCCGGTGGTGATCTAGCCAAGGTACAACGTGCTGTCTGCATGATCAGCAACAACACTGCCGTGGTAGAAGTGTTCTCGCGTATTGACCACAGTTTGACCTCATGTATGCAAAACGTGCCTTTGTCCACTGGTATGTGGGTGAAGGAATGGAAAAGGGGAGTTCTCAGAGGCCCGAGAGGATTTGGCTGCCCTCGAAAGGACTATGAAGAAGTTGGTGCAGAGGGTGCTGATGACGATGGAGAAGAGGCAGAAGACTACTGACTCACTCGGATGAAGGTTCAGTCTGGCGTCTGATTGTGGATTCATATGGTTTCCTCTTTTTATCGTGTTGGTGTGCATCCTTCTGTTGTTCCCTGTATCACTTTTGTACGATGTTTTCTCATGTATTCAACTCTTTGCTTTTTGAGGTTTCTATGTGATCTTTGGTTGTTGATTGATCAAAAAGCTAATTTCTCTTGAAAATTTCATTGTTTATGCAAGGAAAAGTTGTAAATTCAGCTGTGCTTCTATTTTGAACTATGCATTTTACTGTCCAAATTAGATACGAAAGAGCAAGAGTAACTTTTGACACAAAACATTGAGTTCTTGGCCCAAGCAAGCATATCAATGGCTTCCAGCTGAATTCTTGGCTTCAGATCGATGATTCTGCAGATACTGAACAAATCATCTACATATTTGTCTTGCCGATCTTTATTCCCAAAAACTTCCTCAACTCCTTAGCTCTGCTCCTGAGTGATTCTCCCTCCTCCTCCACCACCGCCAGCCTCAGCGCCGTGGCCACAGCTTCTCTGGTGAAGGACCCGTCCCCCTCATCTCTCCTCACTTCAATCGCAATCCCTTTCTCCATGATCACTCGAGCATTCAGGCCCTGATCACCAATATGGGCAACAGAACAAGCGGGTGCCCGAACTGCAAGCTCTCGACGACCGAGCTCCACCGAGTGCGTCAAGAATCCCCCAATCGATTTATGAGCCAGAATCCTCAATTGCGGAACCCAACCCCTGGCAACGACGCCATAGTCCTCGGTCCTCTTCTCGAATCCCTCGGGCAGCGACGTTTTCCCTCTGAGACCCATACAAAAGGGAGCCCAGCGAGCTCGAGCCCAAGAGCCAATTCACCCGACATCTCTTCGCCCAACGTCGCCTCACTGCCGAAAGCAATGTAGACAACAGATTTTGATCTCTGTTCGTCGAGCCAGTGTATTATATGATCCTCACGTTCGTTGTCCCCTCTTTCCTCTGGCGCTGGCGGCGGAAGCAGCCCTACGGGAATGACGGGCTTGCCGTACAGCTCCGGAAGCAGAGCCAGCCTCAGACTCCACTTCCGTGCAGCTCCGCACGGCCACAGCCTTGCAGGCCTCGAGCACGGGCTTGAGACGTCCGAAGTCAGAGTAGCCCGAAATGTTAGGCTTGTAATTGTCAGCCAACAATCTTCGGGCCTCGTGGAGACGATAGCAGAGTTTGGAAGGGA
>JAVJIF010018139.1:0-53876 GCA_038442645.1 Agave tequilana | reverse complement strand
TTTTCTGCTATGTTAATTGCTTGATCATTGCCGTTTTGATTTTTTTTGTTTTCATCCTTGTTACTTGTGTGAGTACTGTAATATCATTGCTAGCTGGGTGCATTTTTTTTGTTTCTGGTGCACAGAAACAGCAAGCGGGAGCAGCGGGGCCCACCAATACCTCAGCTTGTTCAAGCACTGTAGCACCATCAGAAAAGCAACAACGACAGGGGGAACCGCACAGTAGCAAGTATGGATTTGCATTTTTTTTAACTTAGGTTAGTTTAGTTAGTTAATTATTAATTTAGAGTTTGTTAGTAATTAGTTAGAATTAGTTTCATTATTTAATTATCTTCAATTAACTATCTAATTAGATTATACATTATTTATTAGATTAATCAGTTGCTAGTTTGATCATGTGTCGGTAAATTTCTTGCATGCATTTAGGAGAGATGAACCTAGGTTAGAATCTCTTGTGGTCAACAGTAAATCTCTTGTTTAAGGTAGTACACTCATCAATTGACCTACCACTTTTAGGAGATTAATTTATAGAACAACTAGGTATTTGATATGTAATGTATTGGGAGTTAATGATCCATGCTTAGGGCTTTATTAATTTTTCTTCTTTTAATTTACTCAGTAATTTTATTTACCTTTGATGGATCATGTAGCTAGATAATACTATGTGCTTAAATCAATGTTCAAATTTAATTTGCCTATTAGAAGTAGAGATTTGGCGATTTGTAACAACTTAATAGGAGAGATCGAGATTGACCAGTTGATGCTAGTTTAGGAATTAAACCCTAATTTCTTGAATTGACTTTTCTAGATTAACAATTAGTTTGGAACAACTCTCAAAACTCACAAAACTTTTGACCAATTCGCCTACAAGTGTTGAAACTGTAAGAACCACCTGTCTCTATAGATCGACCCTCAAGTGCTACATTGAATGACCGTACATTTGCAGTAATTTAAAACAAGGAGAGAAATCTCCCCATCATAGTGCATGTATATGAGATGCAAATGCCGATGCAGAATTTGACACCCTGAAATGATGGACCTTGGGAACTAAATCAATTGGCTGCCTAGGTTTAAAGCCAGTTACTACTTCAAATGGACTAAGACTTGCAGTCCTATTGAAAAAACTATTGTATCCAAATTCGGCTATACGCAAGATCAGATCCCAAGTTCTCAAGTTTTCCCAACGAGACACCTGAGAAGATTTCTCAGGCTTTGATTGACCACATCGGTTTGCCCATCAGTTTGTGGATGAAAGGCTGTCGAGAACTTTAGTTTGGCTCCTATCTTGTGCCACAATGTTTGCCAGAAATAGCTAACAAACTTAACGTCTCTCTCAGACATCAAAGTTTTGGGCAACCCATACAATTTGATGACATTTTCAAAGAAAAAGATAGCTAGTCGAGATGCATCCGATGTTTTAGAACACGAAATAAAGTGAGCCATTTTGGAGAATCTGTCAACCACTACTAAGATAAAGTCATGCTTTTTTCATGTTTTTTGTATTCCTAGTATGAAATCTAAGCTCACGTCCAGCCAGGGGCAATTGAGTACAGGGAGAGGAATGTTGGCTCTTGCAATTTGTTTTTGTTGTTTGGTCAGTTAACATGTGCGACACTGGCCAACAATTTTAGCAACATCCTTCTCCAAGCTCGGCCGATAGAATCTGTGCTCAACAACTTCAATCCTCTTATTCTGACCGAAGTATCCAGCTAGATCTCCTGCATGCACTTCCAAGAGAGAAAGTCCATGATGGATGTACGGTAAATACATATCTTACGGAACCTGAATAGATATCCGTCTTGCAACAGAAATTCGTCCATCTCTCGAGCAGAACCGTCCTGTAACGCAACGTATATTTTTCCAAAGTCAGGACACGATTCATACTCCTCCCTCAATCTCTCAAACCCAACTAATTTTGCGCTCATAGCTACCAAAATCATAACACGCCGACTGAGCACATTAGCAACCTTGTTTTTGACTCCTGCCTTTGGCTTGAGGACAAACGTGCAGTCCTGGAGGAACTCCACCTACTTATTGTGTCGCACATTTAGTCTCTTTTGGGAGTTGAGATATTTCAGCGCCTCGTGATCTGAATACAACATAAACACTTGCGATAGCAGGTAATGTCTCCAATAGCACAATCGCATAGAATTTCTTTCCATACGTGGAGTACCGTTATCGGGCGTCAATTAACTTCTCACCAATATAGGCGACGGGATAATTTTCTTGACTCAATACACCACTTATCGCTAGCTCTGATGTGTCACATGTTACTTCAAACACCTTCAAAAAATCTGGGAGACGTATAACGGGGGCTTCGGTCATCATTCTCTTAATCTCAGTAAAAGCCTAATGGTAGCAGAAGTCCACTGAAATTCTTTAATCTTTAAACAGTCGGTTATTGGTGTCATAACAGCGCTAAAATTCTATATAAACTGACGGTAAAAAGTGGCTAACCCGTGAAAACTCCAGATTTTCCTAATTGTTTGGGGTTGCAGCCACTTGCTGATGGCTTTCACCTTCTCAGGGTCTGCAAAAACTCCTCAAACGAAACAATGAATCCTAAAAAACAACCATGTCTGTGTAGAATGCACACTTCTTGGGTTTGTGTAAAACTTCTCAGCTTGGAGCGTGCGAAGGACTTGCCTCAGATGGTCCATATATTGCTCCTGAGTTCGGCTGTAAATCAGTTTACCGTTAAAGTATACTGCTACGAATTTACCAATAAATGACCGAAACATTGAGTCATCACTTTCATGAATGTGCTAGGAGCATTGGACTGTCCAAAGGGCATAACCAACCATTCATACAACCCCCGGCCGTATTCTAATTTGGTGGTACCTACTCTTAACATCAATCTTGGAGAAGATTGTGGCATCTGTAATCAGATCCAGCATATCAAGACGGGGATGAGAAAATGATACTTGACAGTGATTTTGTTGATTGCGCGGCAATCCATGTTGGCCCAGTAGCCTTCCACTCTAGTTTTGATGATGATTAACTCATGTAGTTATGTTTACTAATTATCTTGTGATGTTTAGTTTCAGATCTTTTAATCAAGATATTAGTTGGCGATTGCTTCAACAAGATGGTTTAGAAGTTTTCACATGGTGATTCCAGAGCCCGAGCATCAAGATCATACATAGCACTCGTTGGAGTCAAGCTCGGTGGATCACGGTTTGGATCGAGTCGACTTGAAGATGGAGATCGTCAAGAAGACTTAGGTATCCTAATTTAGTTTGTTTTAGATCCATGTGTAAAGACTACATAGTTGATATGCTCAAGTTCACAATACACGCACGTTTTATGTTTTGGATTTTTTTTTCGGTTTTTGGTTTAACCGATATTGGTTTTCATGAATAGTTAGATCAAAACAAGTTTAAATGGTTTTAATGTATATTAGATATGTTCTATATACATACATGCTTCATATCCTAGACAAACTTATTTTGATATGCCTATTCATGAGGTTTGGTGTTTTGGTATTTTTAACAAAACATATTTTCGTATTAAAAGTCAAAAACATGAATATATATATGTTTTATGTATATTGGATTTCTATCCATATACAACATGCTTTATAATGTTTAAATATCATGTTTTTGTATTGGATTTCTATCCATATACATCATGCTTTATAATGTTTAAGTATCATGTTTTTGTATTTGGATAAGTGTTGGACAAAGTTTATTTGAAAAATCAAAGTTTGGAAAAATACAGGTTTTGGTTTTCGGTAATTTTTCCATAACACAAAAATGGTTCAAAATGTTTGATAATTGTGTTGAAATTTTTATCACATGTTTATATAACATATATTATGTTAGAAACTATTTTTGTGGATTTTTAGAAGTTTTATGGGATTTATTAGATTTATTTTAAACCCAGTTTTCTGACCCAGAACCCAGCCTGCCAGGCTCTGGCGGTCGACCGGGCCGATCGACCGGACCCCAGAGTCGGTCGACCGGTCGGTCGACCGACGTGCACAGCCTTGTGCACGTTGGCCAGGTTCATGGCACGGTCGACCGGCTCTCTGGTTTTGGGCGGTCGACCGGGCGGTCGACTGGTTTCTTCCAACGGTCAAAAATATGACCGTTGGCGGTCGACCGGCCAGTCGACCGCCAGCCGCCAGGACTGACAAACAGTCCCAACGGCTAGTTTTTGATGGAGGGCTATTTAAGCCCCATTTCTTTGGGATTTTGGCAAGATTTTTCAGAGCAAAAAATTTCCCTATTCTCTGGTTTTCAAAGCAAGTTTTCAAAAGTGTTTAAAGAGCAAAAAGATCCATCTTATTTGTTTTAAAGTGTTTTGTTTTATTTCAAAGAAAATAGGTTTTGGGAATTAGTTTCTTGATCTAAAAATCTATATCTATTTGGTATTTTCCCAAGAGATTTTCTTTGATCAAAACACTTGTTTTCCACTTGAGCTATATCTCCTATCTTATTCTATTAGAATCTTTATTTGTGGGAAAATTTGAGTTTGTGGTCCTTTGTAACCACCAAGTTGTAAACCCCTTTCTTTGTGGATATCCCTCTTTGGTAGAGGTGGATTTGGGTTGTTGGTTGCTCCCTCTTTGGTAGAGGTTGAGGTTGTTTACTCCCTCTTGGTGAGGTGAAGTTGGTGGTGGATTTGTATCCCTCTTCGGTAGAGGTGGATTGTGGTGTTTGTGGCCTCGGTGGAGGTTGTATTGGTTGGTTGGTGGAGTTCGGTACTCCGGTCTTCGGTAGACCATTTGTAGAGCCTCGGTGAAGGTTGTATTGGTTGAGAGAGGAGTTCGGTACTCCTAGTGGATTGGAAATCCTTCTCGGTGAAGGCGGGGACGTAGAGCTCGGTGCTCGAACCTCGAAACACATCTTGTTGTTTGCGTTTGATCGATTGACTCTCAACTCTCTCTCTTTATTTGTGCATTGCATCATTCATATTGCCTATATCTATATGCTTGGTTGTGTTTGCTTGTGTGCCTCACTTGTGCTTAACCACGAGAGCTTCTTATAGCGCCTCAACTCTTATTCAGAGGAATCAAGAGGAGTTAGTCCAGAGCCCTTCACGGGGAATTCGGCTACACTCGTTGGTTGCACGAAGTGTTGTTGCAATTTAGTTTTAATTTTCGCATTTAGTCCATTAGATTAGCGGTACACCTATTCACCCCCTCTAGGTGTACTTACAATCCACACATACGCCATGTGCCTTCCTTCTTTGGCACCAAAAGTGCTAGAACTGCACACAAACTCAAACTTTCTTTGATGAGCCCCTGGTCAAATAACTCTTCTACCTACTGTTGTAACTCTGCATGCTCGACATGGTTCATTCTATAATAGGGCAGGTTTGGCAAAGTTGCTCATGGTACTAAGTCAATGACATGTTAAATGTCTCTCATAGAGGCAACTCACTTGGCAGATCTTTTGAGAGGATTTTGGATAACTCTTTCAAGATTGGAGTAATGTGTCCGGGAATCGGCACCTTAATATTTGACTCAGCCTCACGAGCCACGATTGCATACAAATAAATCCCTCATTCAAACTCTTTTCAATTTGATCGTGGCTAATCAAACACATTACTATCTTGCCTTTCTTCTTATCATTCTTCTTTTCAGGAACTAATGCATGCACTTTTCCTTTGTTTTTGTCTACCCTTTTTTCTTGTTTTGGGGGGTTTTCAGTTGAGTGGGCATCAGCTTCACCTTCTTGCCGTTATAGAAGAATGGGTATTGGTTAGTACGTCCATATACAGTCACATCTAAATCGAACAACCATGATCATCCCAAAATAATATGACCAACATTCATAGAGAGTATGCAAATCACACATTATCTGTGTACGTGACAAATTGGTGAGAATTTGACATCTCTCCTGATCATCTATGAATGTAGTGTCAATCCGTGTAACCTTGTAGGGGTTTGGATGCTTCACCGATTTCATTCCCAAAGTGGTGATTAATTTTGACGCAACGTTGATGCAGTTGCCACAATCCACTATCACCTTACAGCTCTTATTCTCAATTTTTGTGCAGGTCTGAAAGATGGCAGTTCTTCTCCAGTCGTTGGGTTGCTTAGGCTGGGTTAAGGTGCACCTAGCTACACCTAACCGGGCTTGATCTAACTGGGAGTTAGGTTTATCTCTCCCACAGTTCTAATGCAGCCATTGAATTCATATTCTACGACAGAGGCATCCGAGTCATCATCTTGTAGGTGCACGACCACTTCAACATCACCCTCTTCTTCTACATCTTCAATGGAAACTTCCACTAAGAGGGTCTTGGTTTACTCGAGCACTGGCTGGCAAGGTGTCCATACCCTTGATACCTATAGCATTGAGTCTGTGGGTTGATCTTTGCTAATTCACTAGTTGTCCTCCTCTCGGAGGTGACTGGTTTTGCACTAAAAGAACCTGCTGGTTTGATGCTCGAAGAGCTCGGGCAGGTTTGCCCAGAGCAGGGAATGATCAGCTAAAGTTTGGCTTGCTAGTGTTTGCGGTTTTAGAGTTTTCCTAAACTCGGTTCGATGGAAGTAGAATCCTTTAGAACATCTAAATCGGTAACTAGCTGATAAGCCTGCTCTAGCGTCGTGACACCTCGAGCGATGAGCTCTCGGCGATAATCATCCCTAAGTCCTGACCTAAACCTAGTTAGGGTCTGTTCAGGGGACTCTAAATCGGTTGCTCCGCACTGATTCAAATATTCATCAAATTTAGCAATGTAATTGGTGGCTGACTTGTTCCCTTGAGTCAATCTATTCCACTTTTCCAGTAATTGATGACTGAATAACGATGGAACATCATAAGCTTCTCTTTCATGCTTTTTCAAGTTTCCACAGGGCCTTCTCTTCTATACATCATCATTCTCTCCGTGTTTTCCCAATATTGTCCAGCTTGTTTTGTTAGTTTCATCACGGCAAATCGAATTTTCCTAGACTCTGACATGTCACGCCAAAGAAAGTAGCGATCCATGGCCAACTGTCAGTTTATAGAAACTTAAGGATCCAAGCGCTCATCGAAGAAAAGAACATAGACTTTAATGCTTTTGATAAATTAGGCATCAGTGTTGTAGGGTTGAGCTCGCTCTCGCCTGAATGACCTACAACCATTTCGAGAATTGTCCTCCTCTGTGGCTCTCCTTCGATTGGTTTCTAGTCTATCGAGTCGAGTTGCTAGATTTCTATAATTGACATCAATGTGGTCTCTAACTTCTTGTAGTCGTTGATTCATATTTTCTATCTTATCAATGATTGTATTAAGTGTATCCTGAAAGCTGGGGTCTATTGGTGCAAAAGTTTCTCCTATAGAAAAGTTCTGCCACTTCTAACAGACATGCAAGTTCCTACCTGATCCTAGATGCAAACTATCTTAAAATGAGATATATGCTATGCAAGAGAAGTCCGATATTAGATCAATGATAAATAACCAACTCTAAGCTATGTAGATTAACACATGATTAAAAAAATATAATGTAGATATAGTTATAAAATACACGTTCTAACACAGTTAATTCCAAATTAAGTCAAGTGATTACAAATTCAAACTAATTTAGTTGCATAGTTACTATCATGTCAGGTCACCATTGAAGGTCAGAATCACACAACTTTCTATTTAGTGGGCAGCAGTTAATAAATTCTACCTTGCGACAGATTAGAATAGCTAACTATATCTATTAAATGGTAGAAATAACTAAACAGAATCTTCAAAAATTACCTGGGAGGTGACCGAAGCTCAAACATGTACTTGATTGTTGTAGGCGCGTAATACTGGTCGTCACGAATCCGTTATCTCGAAAACGGCTCGATTTGGAATTGAGACGAGCCACAAATGGCCCACGGAATGTGGTTGCTCCTGTGATGGACTGAGTCAGACTGGCTGAGTTGACTTGGCCTGAATCAAGCGAGACAGGGCCGAGTTGGGCTGGGCGGAGTCAAGCGGATCCGGGCCAAGTCGGGCTGGTTGGACTCGTCCGGGTCTGAACTCCTCGAATTGGGTCGTGTCGGGTCAGTTGGATGAAACTGACCAGACCGAGTGAAACCCAATAATCCGGGGTTTGAAACCCACCTGCTATCCTCTCTTTATCTCTTCGATCAAGCTCCTTCCTAGGGCTTGGATCCTGGCGACGGCGGTGCTGCGACGAGGTGCCAGTGACGATGACAAGGTGTCGGGGACGACGAAGGAAAGGCGACAGACACAAGGGCCAACGCGATGGTGGCGGTGGAGGTTGGTCCCCAATAGAAGAGGAGATCAGGCAAAGATGTGGTCGGAGGAGTGAGATCTAGCCTCAAGAAGGGTGCGAAGTAGCTGTGACGAAGGCGACGATGGCAGATCTAGAGTCGGGTTTGCTAACGGCGGCGAGTTGAGGAGAAGACCAAGTCGAGGAAGAAGAGGGGTCGTGCCAGTTGACTGGTAATGTCAGTGAGCTTAGATCTTCATCGGTCTCGCTTGAGTGCATACGGTGAGGAGGACAGGGGTCTGATCAAAGTGGAGATGGTGGATCTGATGTCGAAGTGAGAGAACGATGGTGGAGGAGGGTGTCAGCGATTTTTGCAACGTCGGTGGCGTTGGATGATGGCAGAGAGGCAGGCGGGTGTTGGAGTTTCTTCTGGTCGTGGTGGTGACGAGGGCGGTGATCTGACTGAGGAAGGGGTCATGCTGGCGGCGGGAACTAGGGAAGAGGATGATGTACAGTGATGATTGTAAATTTCTAGGATTTTCGAGGCAATTTTGGTGGAATTTGCGACAGTATTTTTTTTGGGAATGGATCTAGATCTGGAATTTGTTGTATATCTAGGGTTTGGAGGGGATGGAAAAACAAAATCTGAAGGGGATTGGAACCTGGCTATGATACCAAATTGATGTAATACATCCTGGATTGCAATCACCTTCAAAACGAAATTAGGGTTTTAAAATTTGAAATTGGGAACAAGATAGAATTTCAGGTTGTCACCCCTTGCATGGACTTCTCACCCAAAACTCAAAAGTAAAATGGACTCAAGAATTTAATTGGAATATTTGAGAAAATTTTTAATCATTCAATAATCTCAAAGTAGAGGTCTGGCAGCCTTTTTATAGAGTTTACAAGATGCGTACTTCTGAAAAATAACTGATGTAGTACTAAATACTTACAAAAGAGCAATAGAACTAAAGCAACTAAACTAAGTTGTTGAACTAAAATAAAGTAGCTAAGACCAAATGAAAACGGCATGTCATCTCCTTGTACAGACTCGATCGAATGGCGTGATGTCCTCATCAATTCTTCTCTTCAACTTCTTCACCTCAACATGGTATTCGAGCAAAATAGACTATCTCAAACAATTTTTTTGGTTCTAGTTGTTACTATTTTCTTCTTCCTTTCTCACCCTTTAATTTACTTTATTTTCTTCTGTTCTTTCCTTGTCTCTTCATTCTTTTGTTAATATCCTGAACCCACCAGCCCTCTAATTTCTTTTCTTCTCTTCTTTCTTCTTCCCCCAACCACCAACAGTACCATCAACATAATCCCAACCAAACTCACCTCTGCCGAATCCCGATCACCACCCAGCCACGCACCACAACCACCAAACTCACTGCCTGACCTCCAGCACTTCTTCATCCTCATCCGATCTTATCACCCCTTTCTTGCCGTCAATGTTCTGAATCGAAATTCTGCATCTGATCTCATCAATCTAGTTCGGGTCTACTTCAGTTCGGCCTAGATACAAACCCAAAATTTCATTCAGTTTCGCAATCAAAACCAGACCCGAACCCGATTCCAACCCAGATCCAGATTTCTTAAAATCTGGAACCAAGTTTATTTGGGATTTAAAAGAAAAACTGCTGCAGTTAGTCCTCTGCGGTATAAAAAAAATGTAAAAATAATGCAGTAAAGGTGTTTTTTTTTAACGTTCTTTGTACTCTTGTTCCTATTTTTCTTCCTCATGGCTGATATCAAGATCTTAAGGATATTGTTGGTATCCAAATTACTACTGCAAAGTTAAACGGAAAAAATTACTTGTTATAGGAGAAATCAATGATAGTATCCCTTGGTGCAAAATGCAAACTGAAGATAGGTACTTCAACTCCACTTGCATAATTGAAAAAGGATTTGAAAAATGGGAACACAATAATTACATGGTGATGACTTGGTGTGGAACAGAATGGACTTCGCAGTTACCGCCAACTTCATGTTTATGGACACCGCAAAAAAAAATCTGGGAAGTTGTTCACGATATTACTTCTATCAAGAAGAATGTATCTCGAGTTTTTGAAGTGGAAGAGTGAAGACTTTTTCAGTCTCCGACAAGCCGACAAGAGTTTGGAAGATCACTACAACCACTTTAAGGGTATGTGATGAACTCAAATAGTATCATCCACTCATTGACAATATTGAAGTTCTTAAAAAGTAGCATGAAGAGTTATACATCTGCAAGTTTCTTTCGGCACTCGGTTCTCAACTCGAACTACTTGAGGATAGATACTAATAGGTGAAGGTTGGATTACCCTCTTTGCAGAATACTTTCCTGGCTTCAAAATCTTTTAGTGCTACTTTTGATTCTTCTTCTGTTTGAGGGTTGTGCTTTGGTTCTCTCGACTAGTCAAGGTACCACTCCTTAAGGTCGTGGTTCATCTTTTGAAGGTCGAGTGTTGGTTGTGGGCAGAGTGACTCTCGGAAGTGTACTCATTGTAATCAAATAAATCACACTGTTGACCAATATTGGGAGTTGCATGGCAAACCTTTGTGGCCTACTCGAGCTGCTTATTTGTCTGATGGTGTTGACTCCTGTCAACTGTTTCCTCCTCATTTACTACACAAGACTCTACTGCTCCACTTCTATTGACGAGTCTGTGATTCTATCAAGATTTGATTATGATTCTCTGATTCAAAAGATGTATTCAGTCACAGACATTGCTACATTGGCACATCTAGATATTTCTTGTTAGCGAGTTCATGACCTTTTTGTATCATTAATTTCGGTGTGTCGATCCTCATGATTGGTAAATCTACAATCTTTTCTATTTTCCACACATCACCCATTGCCCCTTAATTGTTTTTGGTAATACCTCTGCCTCGCACTCTAAAGATGTTAATTATGTTCCTCATATTCCTTTAAATCTTGTAGTTATAAGCTGTATGGCCAAAGTTCTCAAGTGTTTTATAAAAAAAAATTTCTTGTACTTTTCAAGAATTTCAGACAAAGAAGATGATTGGTGGAAGGTATGACCTAAATTATTTTTAGTGTGGTGATCAACTTAAAGTAGGCTCTTCTGCTCTTGTATGTGCTGCGATGCAAGGGCACTTTTGTTTAGGTCATGTATTTTTAAAATCTATTAAATTGTTAGTTCTTTCTACTAAAGACTATCTCTTAATTACATTGTGAGTCATGTCAGTTTGACAAACATCACATAACTTTTCTTTTAGGATAATTAACCTATACAGTGCTCTATTGAAGTTGTTCATACTGATTTTTCAATCTCGCTCGAGTTAAAAGTGTCTGATTTTTCTTATTTTGTAACTTTTATTGATGACCATTCTCATATGACCTGGTTATTTTTAGTGAATGATTGTTTTAAGATTTAAAGGTTTCATAAAGAGGTCAATACTCAATTTAATTGTTCACTTATAATTTTACAATTTGATAATGCTCGCTGACTGCATCTCAATATTGCATTATTATCATCATATTTGCACATTTATCCTTTATTATTCTTTAATTAAACTTTGCTATTTAACTCTCTTTTTTATTATGGTGTGTAGTTACTTAAATTGAAAGATAAGGGTACAAGAAGCTTCTATTTTACCCCTATTCCTATCTAAATTTGGATTTTATTTTAAATCAATTTGAAATCAAGAGAAGAAAAGGATATATCATCTTCAAAATTAAAATTCAAAATCAGAAGACATATTTCTAGAAGATGATGGGATAAAGCTAATCCTAATTGGAGATAATGAGGATAATTCAAATCAAATTTGGAGTTCAAAATCAATTCAGACTCGTATTCAAATTAGACACCTCTTAGTATTCGGATCATAACCTCTAGAAATCCAAATCCGATGACTTAAGATTCTACAAAAAGACGACTTGAAGGGCTACAATTCTTATGTTGATCACTGTGTCTAATTCAGCCGTCTGATGAGTCATATTCAGCAATCAACACGCCGACTTGCTGCAGATCAGTTCAGAATTGAATTTCTCATATTGAATTGAAATTGAATTAAACCTCCTAATGTGTGTCTTACTGTGATCGACTCTTAGGCTTATTTAAAGAGCAGAAATCTCTCATAATGAAGTATCTTCACATCAGAGATCAAAGCTTAGGGTCTTCTTTAGTTTCTTTTTTTCAAATTTTCTTTTGTAATTTTAGGATTTAGTTCTACTTCAAGCTTTGTAAAAAAGGAGGCTCTTGTAATTGAAGGTGACAACATCAATAATAAGATTTTCTTTTTAATTTATTTTAATTTAATTGCTTTATTTACTTGCTTTCTCATCTACCATGCTTTCTTTAATTTCATCATGAGTAGTTAATCTTCTTTATGACTTACTAATCTCTCCATCACTACTTCTAATCTAAGTTAGAATAAAATGATTGGATGATATACATGTTTAACCCTAGGATTAGTTAAAGTTTTTGAAGGCACATGATGATGACTATTTAAATCATATATGTTAATACTTTCCAATGATTTTTCTTATTATAAACTTAGATAGCTTTGATAGTTTAATGTTGAATCTTAGTATTATTTTATTCTATACTTAGAAGGCTTTGATGGTTAATGTTAGGTCTTAGTTAGTAATTATTTCAAATAGGGTTTAGTTTTTATCTTATGTATCTTGCTTGACTTGAAGGCAACTTCAAGGTCTAATTTTATGATCTAAGTAAATTCTTGCATAGGTAGTAAGTTAGTGGCGGTAGATGATTAGTAGGTCATATTTCTTTAATTCTTTTCTAAACCCCAACTTATCACCAAATTCTATATTCTTCTTTATACTTCTAACACTTAACATATAGTTATTTTTTAGAAGAATACTTAACCGATTTAGTGTCTAAGGATATACCAAAAAGATTTATCGCATTCCTCCCTGTGGATTCGACCCGTTTAGCCCTTGCTGTCGCGGATAAATTGTGAAATTTAGAGTTCATCACACATCAAATAAACACTTTTCTAAACTCTGTATTTTGCCAATCACTTGAAATATGTGTAAAATGCTCTTGAAAATTATTGAGTTTCTCACGATTTAATTCATCAAACTTTGTTTCTCATACACCTCAACAAAACAGTGTTGCAGAAAAAAATTTGTCATTTACTTGACATTGCTCGAACACTTTCATATGCATGTTCCCAAGTTCTTCTGGCTGACCAAGTCTTTACTGCTTGTCACATAATTAATAAGGATTCTTCTTCATTTTAGATGATAAAACTCAATTCTCAGTTTACCTAAAAAAATAATGTTTGATTTACCTCCAAAAAAATTAGACGTGTTTTGTTTAAATTCTAGAGAAAGGTCATGATAAATTACACCCCTGAGCATTTTGATGTTTTTTCTAAGATATACTCGTATACAAAAAACATATCGATATTGGAATCCCCGTCAACAAAAAGTAATGTGATTGTACGGATGTCACTTTCTTTAAAAACACACCATATTTTCACTCTTCATTTCCTATACCACTAGCACGTGGTGACTTACCTCCACTTCAAGTTTATATCGACACAAGAAGATTAGCACTGGTCCTGACAGATTGCCCTCTCATCAGTCTACTGCTTCTACCAAGTCGTCTGAGTTTCCCATCTCTTCGAAAATGTATTAATTCTTGAAGTCAACATACTATAGCTAAAGTGATATATTTTTCTCATTTATCTCCTACATACTTAATTTTGCAACCATGTTATCTTCTCTGTCTCTCTCAAAATCTTATCAGGATGCTATGTTAGATCCTGAATCAAAAAGTGTTATGGATGAAGTAAATGACTGCTTTGCATGCTAAAAAACATGAAAATTAACTTCTTTACCACCAAGAAAATAAATTATTGGTTGTCGATGACAGATTGAACACTTGAAGGCAAGGGTGGTTGCCAAAAGCTAAACATAGATTTATGGTGTCGATTATTTTGAGACTCTCTCTGGTAGCTCATCTACATCCTGTTCGAATTTTTTTATCCATTTTTGAAGTTAACCAGTGGCCTTTGTACTAGTTAGACATTAAAATGCATTCTTGCATGGAGATATTCAAGAGGCGTATATGCTTCAACTTTTCGATTATGAGGTTCAGGACGAGTCGGACGAGGTCATAAACTCGAAAAAGTAATCTAATAAATTGAAACAATCTCCACGAGCATGTTTGACAAGTTCAATATTGTTGTTGTACGATATAGATTGTCGGAGCTCCTCTGATCACTCTATAGTCGTGGGATATTCTTCTGTTGACTCATATTATTCTTGCAGTATATATTGATGATATCATTGTCACTGAAGATGATCACCAATTTATTATTTAGTTGAAAGCTTATTTGAGTTCTCATTTTTATATGAAGGACACCTTTAGTCTCTCGAAGTATTTTCTAGGGATTGAGTTTAGTCTCCGAAAGGTCTTTTCTTTGTTTCAACGAAAATATCTTACTAATTTGTTGTAAAAACTGGTATATTAAGATCTGAATCTATTGACACTCCTATGGATTTTTAATATTCATGTTGATCAAAACCTAGAGATGCCTTATGTTGATCCCGGACAGTATAGACGATTGATTGGTAACTTAATTTACTTACCTACCACTAACCTAATGTTACATTTGTTATGGGTGTTTTGAGTCAATACATGTAAAATCTGCATCAACTTCATTGCACTACTACTTGTCGTATCTTGAGGTATCTTAAAAGAGCTCTAAACAAAGAGTTATATTATTGTCTTCCATCTCATTTGGATATTGTGATATATTCTGATGTTGATCAGGTTAGTAATCCTATTAGTCGCCGTTCTACTACTGGTTATTGAAATTTTTAAGGCAATTTGGGGACGCGATGATAAAAAAAACAAAAATGTTGCTGCTTAAGTGTTGACGGTTCATACAACTTATGAGTTGATGTGTCAATCTCTTCTTATATCATCTACAACAAATTGATGGTGATGTATTGCAATAATCAAGCGGCTATGTATATTATCAATAACATGCCTTTTATAAGCGAACAAAGCATGTTGAAGTCGATTGACACTTTATCAAATACATGATGATGGGATATCTAATAGTCACTTCATTTGTTACATCTAGTTGTCAGCTTGGAGATATTTTCACAAAAGTTTTATGATTTATCTAGAAAGAGTTCTTTCATTCTTTGTGACAAGCTGGGGATAGGACATATATGCTCCAACTTGATGGGGAATACTAGAGTAGAATTAATATACTTGTCATAGGTTTTCTTTTATGTTTTGTATTCCCATAGTCTTATTAGGACATGTTACATTCACCTAGTCTTATTAGATCATATACTCTTTTTGCTTTGTAAATAAACGACAACTCATGATTGAGGCGTACCTACTTTTCCTCAACTTCTTCACCTCAACAAATATAATATAGAATACTAAAGTATTGATCAGTTGAATTCTGCTATAATATCTGGATGTTCAACATATTGTGGAGATCACCTATCATCCAATCAGACTATATATAAATATTACTAAAAATGATGCATAAATATGTCATACTTGGTCGAAGACCATACCACTCAACCAAACAAAAGTTCTCAAAACCAAGAACTTCCCAGTTACCATATTAACTTAGTGATTACCATACTATGCGTGTGTCTGGGTTTGGGGGGAGGGGGAGTTTTTTGAAGCAATTCCTGGTCAATATGCAAAAATAAGAAAATGCAACATCATAATCTCTTTTGTAATATATATCAAACCATAAACAAGTTCATGAAATGTAAAATTAATATATATCAAGGAAATACTCATTCAAGTTAAAGGATCATACAGAAAAAAAGAAATAAAAATAGACAAGAAAACATTGGATTGAATGACTTTGGGAATTCTACGCAATGTTCATGGGATAACAATTCAGCATAGGTGAGGTAACAATGGTAGGCTGTAGATTAGAAAATGTTGTAGTATACAAATACTTTGAGTCCTTCGAGTCATCACAGATTTATGGTTTTATTGCTTGCAGGCTTGATGCATTAACATTTGAAAAAGAATAATAGTGTCACGAGGATGGAACCTAGAGACCAGCAAATTCTCAACTTTCCTGCTCCATTAAGTATAGATGAGAGTAGAGAAGGAAGTTATTCATGTATATATCATTGCGCCATAAGAATCTGAACCTCATAGTGATGGAGAATCGAACAACTAGTATTTATTCAGACTTTGAATTTAGATTTGAAGAAGATTTGGTTAATTTGGTTTGGTTTAGAATTTATTTGAATCTAGATGTGGTTAAATTTGGTGAGATTTGATGTTATCAATAATTGCATGTATAGTGCACATTTTATAGGCTATATATAACCATGTAGTAACTCTTATGAGGAGATTATTATTATGAAAATTTTGATATTTGATTTGATATTGGTTCGAATCCCCATAGAATGAATCATAGATAGTGAAGCCAAGATCCGGGTTGCGTGATCATATCTCTCCCCAACTCCAACAAAATCCCACAACAAACCCTAAATCCACCTCCGTCTCACATCAATTTTGGTATCAGAACCGAAGTTCCTACTCTACTCCTTCCCCGAATTTCCTATAAAATAGGAAAAAAAAGAAAAAAAGCATTAGAAAACTCATCCCCCTCCTCAAAAAAAACCCTAACCCCACATTTGTCTCCTCGTATCACCCTCGTCATCCGTCGCCTCTTCAACATCGCCGTGCAGATGATCATCCACCTCCGACGACCTCGTCGCCGACCATCCATCCTCATCGAGACCTCGCCACACCATTCTGACCGCCTCCGACCAGATCCGACGACCCCATGCCAGATTCAAGGTCGGCCATGTCCTTCCGCCATCACCACCGTCTCACCCACCTTATACAGCCTTCATCGCGGTCGCCACTATCATCTCGATCTCCTCCCGATCCGACTTCGCCGACAACGTTTGACCGCCCCACCAACCTCGAGATCACTTCGATCTCAACACATCGCGTTGATCGCTTGAATCTCAACCTTCCCCGCTTCTTCCTCTCTTCATTCTGACCGTCGACATCATCGCCAACCTAATCGTATCGTCTATGCCCCTTCTCCGACCTTCGTCGCCGGCATCTCCACTTCATCTCCATCTTTAAGCTGATCTTCATCGTCGACAGTTCCGATCACCGCCACATCATCCCTTCCTCTCCGCTGTCACTAGAGTCATCTCCCGCCATCGTGATTGTTGACACTTAAAAAAGACAAGATTCTCATTGGTCCGAACGATGTCTAAACTTGTTGACATTTACAAAAGACAAGGGACAGACGAGCTGAAGACCAGTTTTCACCCACCTCCAAGGGACAAAGAAGCGGTTTGGACTCCACTGATCCAGCAAGCAGAACAGTGAACCCGGATTGTTTCTAAACAGACCTCAGCAGGTCTAAGATGCTAGCATTTAGCATTACATTAGCCCAAGGAGATAGCCTCGCTTGAGAGGCTAGCATCATCCAGAGCATCGCCAGGAAGCTAACTGACAGCTTCGCCGAAAAGCCTCTTTTCGGACTTCGCTAGGAATTGCCTCTAACTCCGCTATGAGCTTCAAAGCGGGCAGCTCCGCTATCAGCCTGTTATGATCAACCTTTGACCAATCAAATCTCCTGATGAGATCGGATTCAAGCAAATCAAATCCAATCAGGATTCAAATATGGCAGGTGATTGCCGCAATCTCTTGACTCTCTTGAAACGAGTAAGAGGATCAAGGAGAATCTCCCAATAATATGGAAAGGATCAAAATAGATCAACCGACTTGCCATTTTCTAGCTCCGCGGAAGCTATTCTAGCCTCGCAGCAAGGCTACTTTCCAGATTCAAACAGATTCGGTTCAATCTGTTTCCATATCTTCAAGGGGACGATTATACCCTTGCTCTCCCTATAAATAACCCGCCAGGGGTACGGAGGAGGGGAGGAGATCGCAGAGATCGAGGAGGATCATCAATTGATCATCGGCAAGATTGGCGTCTTCTCAAAGATTGGACTTCTTCATCAACGCACCGTGCGTTCTCTAATTCAGAGACCTTCCAAGAGAAATACTTCTCTTTTCAGGGTGGCGATACCCTAACAACCCCTTTTCCTCAAGGAATCTCCGGAACCAGGCGAGAAGGAATTCCTCATAGAAGGCGGTCTTTTGAGAAGTAGCAAGAGGGTTCTACCAACCCTCTATTCTCTGATTCCCCGAACCAGGCGAGAAGGGAATCTCATCGCTCGCATCGTCAAAGGGACAAAGTGGTCGCGCGCTGACCAGACTCCTATCGGCACATTTTCCCAGAATCTCTGAGGAGATCTACTTGTAATCTTTTGAGAATACTTGTAATTTAGCTCCTCAAACTTTTATTTGTAAGTTTTCCCCCTTTGCAAACATAATGGAAAACAAGGTGGCGACTCCGCTGGGGACTGTATTCTCCTCTGCTGAGAATCAAGTGTCGCAATGCGACGAACAGACCTTCAGGTCTATCTCTGAATTCAGAAAAGCCGGTGCAGCCAGATCTTCTCTGGCTAAATCTTCAAGCAAAGTCTCTGCGGAGACGGAAAAGGTTCTCTGCAAACCTGCCGCAGTTCTCTGGCGCAACAAGGAAACATGTCCGCAGCCCAGATCCTGCACTTCTGAGAACCTGATCATCCAGATCGATCAAGGAAGATTTGAAGAAGTCCTCTCTGGGGGTAGCCTGATGCTTCGAGCACGGAAGCATAGGAAGGTCTTCATGGCCAAGGTTTCAAATCAGAAACCAGAGGCAGAATCCTGCCAGCACCCCACAGCCCCGCTTGTGGCTATTCAGGTTCCTTGCGAACCTATGCATCCTCTGCCAAAACGGATATGGAAGCCTAAACAAAAGTCCTCTGCTGAAGCTTCAGGCGTAGCCACGCCAAGTCCGCGCCTCTCTTATGAAGGAAAAGGCAGGATGCCCGCCTGCGCCAACAATGCTGCCAACCATAAAGTCAAGACGGCAATCATACCGTCTCCTAGTGCAGCAATGCCTACTGCTAGCCCTGTCCTCACAAGCAAGGCTATTGTACCTCGGCGTACTCATCGGGTTTACAGTCGCGAGGCTAAAACCAGAGCACCATACGGTGCTAATCCTTTCCGCAGGAATAAAGGGAACGATGCGTTGCCCCATATACCAGATTATTCAGGCCCCTACAGGGCCGACCTGCGAGAATTCTTGGCGGACAAGCGGAGATTGAAGCATTTCCAGACTACTTCCTCCTGTTGTCGACGAAGTGGATGCCAGTTGGTGATGGTCCATTCTATGCAGTGTCGGTTACGACCGACCCTTGCCACCTCTCCATATCGGCGATCAGTCTTTGATCGACTGTCTGCGCGCATCCCAATGAAGCATCTCGGAAGGAGTGGCTCGCCAGATCCAGCCTCTGCATCCGTCAACATGACCGGAAGGGGGCGAGAGCCGCGCAGAGGAGGTCATACATCTGAAGATACCCCTTTCGGCTCCCCAGATCCAGATTATTGCCCAGGCTTAGGTGAAGTCTTGGTGCATGAAGAAGGTGTTTTCCGAAACACCAGGTCCAGGGTAGCGATACCCTATAATTATGAACAGCCTTCTTCCTCAAGGGCCCTGATCCCGCCACAATCCGGACGATCGCCCCAATCGTCTGACGGAGAAGATGAAGACAGCGGGTATGCCTCTTCAGCAACAGTCAGTTCTGTGCAAACGGACAAAGCATCGGTTAATATGGCCGATAACGCCAATGACGACCTTCGTCGGCGTTTAGAGGCTCAGGAGCAGACCTCTAGAACTCAGCAAGAGGCCCTGGACAATATTCAACAAATGCTCACTCAGCTCCTCAGCAACCGGAATGATGATACCGGAAGTAATCATGACGAGGAGGGGCATCTCAGCAATGATCCGCCCAAGACGGAGAAATCTAAGGGAGGCTCTTCCCTGGATGCCGAAGTCCTTAAAGGCCTTCAAGCTCAAATTTCATCCCTGGCTCAAAAGGATGAATTGAAGAAAGTGGGGGTAGTCCGTCCCTACCCACTGGAATGGGATTCAGTGCCATATCCGCCAAAGTTCAAACCACCCACGTTGCACACGTATGATGGTTGTTCATCGGCACCTTGAAAGGGGTGGCATTTGACTGGTTTCGCAGTCTCCCCCGGGCTCTATCAATTCCTGGATCGACCTGGAAACTCGGTTCCTCTCTCGCTTCTATGAAGATGACACCGAAGTGACCATGGACAAGCTCCTTTCTACCGTGCAGAGGAAAGGCGAATCTGTCCGTGAATACATTGAGCGGTTCAGAAATCTATCTCTGATGTGCCCAGCAGGGATGCCTTTACCCATGCTTTTACAAACATGCAGACATAACTTCTTGGATCAAGTAGAAGTTCGCATGGGGGCTGTCAAGGCCCATACTTGGAAGGAATTGGTCGAACAAGCCGAGATAGCCGAGAAATCGGCTAAGAAGTTCGAGCCATCCGCCCCTAGGAGCAAATGGGGCACGAACAACAAAGGGCGTAGCGATCTCCCGCAGTCTTCCCAAGCTAAAGGGAAGGAAATTATGTCCATCGAGCTGACCGGGGACATGCAGCCAAAGGCCAAGAAAAGCGGCGTCAACAGCCAAGAGCCCAAGTTTCCTCCGAAGCAGTACTCCTTCAGAGATGACCAGGTGGTCACGATATTCCATCTGCTCCATAAGGGAATAAGATGAAGCTGCCAGATGCTCGGCGCCCTAATGAGGTAGGGCGCACAAATGACCCTAAATACTGCCTCTACCATAGGATGATCCACCATCCTACCGACAAGTGCTATGTTCTTAAGGATAGAATTCAAGCCTTGGTCGACGCCGGAGTCCTCACACTGAAGACGGAACAGAAGAAAGTCACTGCCAATATGGTGACTCTTGAGTTCGGTACTACCCAGAAGGTCATGGTTCCTGACGGGACCTATCCAGCCCCGATGCCGCGGTTGGAAATCAAGCATCCTCCAGCCACGACTCAAAACAATAAGGGTCTCGTCCCCGTGACGTTAGAGACAGGGGAAGTTATGTGGATACACCCTGACCTCATCCAAGACGTACAACAGACGTCGAAGGACTCTAGCAGAAAGGGCAAGTCCTGCAATGTCATCTCTGTCCTACCAGACGATGGTAATCTTACTTCGGCTTCCCTCAGCGATTCTGAAGAGGAAAAGCATGCCTGTACGGCGCAGGCAGATGCGCCTCAAAAGACGGGCACCCGGTCTGGAAAGTCATATCAAAGGCAATATGACAAGTCTACTGACGAGATACAACAGCAAACGACGTCAGTATCAATGCCGGCATCCACTCCAGTCCTGACCAAAGGGAAGGAGAAGCCTAAGGAGGTGCGATTCGACCATGTGTTGAAGAAACCGCCAGGCCAAGGGTTAGCCACGCCCTTTCGCTTTGATATATTGGCCCACTTAGCCAATATCCCGGCTCGTATCACAATACACGAGCTTCTTCGTCTCTCTAAAGAGACGAGAGAGGCACTCAGAGATGCGCTAGCCAACTCAGAGTCCTTTCTGACATGCATGCCTGAGATCCCTGGTGAAGAGATGCAGCCTTCCTGCTCAGAATGCCGTCACGCACAGTCAAAGGTACCTGCCATTACCTTCACGGCGGAAGATATGCTTCTCAAAGACAACAAGCATGATCGACCTCTATACTATACCGGATATATCGGTTCAACCTGCATTGAAAGAGTACAAGTCGATCCGGGGTCTGCTCTCAGCATCATCCCCAAAAGGCTCCTCTACTTCCTCGGCATACCACTGTACAGGTTGTCTGCAACCACCACTACAATATATGGTTTCAACGCCGGGAGCAGCCATCCGCTTGGAAAAATTCGGCTCCGCTGCAGAATCGGAAGCCTGAAGTCAGAGGTAACGTGCTATGTCATTGATGCTGACACATCATACAACCTGCTACTAGGACGACCGTGGATCCATGCCAACTGGATCGTTCCTTCCACTCTCCATCAGTGCTTCAAGTATGTTGAGGATGATGCGACAGTACGAACTGTCTTCGCTGAAAAGCAACCCTTTAAGGGGGTGGAAAACTACTTCACTGATGCCCTCCTATATCAAGAGGCTAGTGGAACGCCGGGAGAATCATTGCCAGACGATGATGAAAGTGGCAATGAGGCAGATTCGGAATCTGAAACGGGCATGCCGGCCGTTCTAATTGGCGAGCCAATTGTAGCATGCTTTAATGATCCCCGATGTAAGATCCCTTCTGATGAGGAAGGCGAATGGATAATTAATGATAATATTTCTTTTGATTATCCTGTGAGCATCGAGTCGATTAAATCCATTATGGATGGCTCTCTTCGCATGCCCGTACATGAGCCAAGTTCGGCCACTACATCTGTGGAGGTTATAGAAGGGGCCACACTGGTGATCCCTCCGTCCAAGCAAGGACAGTCGCCGATAATCTTCGGCAGAGCCCGGCCAGGGAGATTCTCAACTACAGACTCAAGCTCGGACTCAGAAGTTCCACAGTTCTTCCATTACGCGCCATCAGCGCGCCATATTATGAAAAAGATGGGCTACAACCTGAAGCAGGGAGCGGGCCTAAACTTCGGAAAAGGAAGACGCGGCTTGATGCGTAACTCCGTCCCAAGAGGAAAACCTGCAAATTACTATGATAGTACACGCAGGGGGTTAGGGTATGTTACACCCACATCATCAACAACAGTTCAGGTCAAAGGCGACGGATCGATCCCATCACAGTCGACCTCATCCTCCGAATGGGACTCTGATGTCAGCATAGGAGGAATATTCGAAAGCCTCATGACTTCAAGCAGTCAGTTGGAACCCGCAGAGGTTGCCAATGAGGAATCATGGGCCCAGCAATTAAGTCTCCAATGGGAAAAGCGGTTTGAGCTGCGCGAGCCGCCTACCGAAGACAAGGTGATCCAGGTCAACTTGGGAAGTCAAGATCACCCCAAGCCTATTTTCATAAGTGAAAGCTTATCACTCATCGAAAAGGAAGAATTGATAATGCTCGTGAAAGAGTATATAGATGTCTTCGCCTGGAGCTATGAAGACATGCCCGGACTTGATCCACAGGTCGCTATGCACCGTCTAAACATCAAGCCCGACGTTAAGCCAGTCAAGCAGCAACAACGTCGGTTCCGCCCAAACATCATGGAGGCTATTGAAGCCGAAGTTCATAAGCTCATTGCTTGTGGCTTCATCCGGGAGGAACAACATCCAGATTGGGTGGCTAACATAGTCCCCGTCCTCAAGAAAAATGGGAAAATACGAATCTGCATCGACTACCGTGATCTCAATACGGCCTGTCCCAAAGATGAATTCCCACTGCCGATCACCGATGTCATGATCGACAACACATGCGGGTTCGAGAGGATGTCTTTTATGGACGGCTTCTCAGGGTACAACCAGATCAAGATGTATCCTGATGACGAGAAGCATACTTCTTTCCGGACGCCATTGGGGGTATACTGCTACACTGTAATGCCTTTCGGATTGAAGAACGCCGGAGCAACCTACCAGCGGGCAATGAGCATGATCTTTCGCGACCATCTCCGAAAGACGGTGGAATGCTATGTTGACGACATTGCCGTCAAAAGCCGCAGCAAAGATGAACATCTTCACGATCTGAGGACGATGTTCAATATAATGCGGGCTCATCAGTTGAAAATGAACCCGACAAAATCCTTTTTAGGAGTATCCAGCGGCAAATTCCTCGGGTTCATAATCACATCAAAAGGGATCCATCTGGACCCAGACAAAGTCAAAGCCATACAGGACATGCATCCACCGAGGAACCTCAAAGAGCTCCGAGGTTTGCAAGGCAGATTAGCCTACATCAGAAGATTCATAGCAAATCTTTCGGGCCGTTGCCAGCCCTTTACCCATCTCATGAAAAAGGGTACTGCCTTCATATGGGACCAAGCCTGTCAAGAAGCTTATGAAGACATTAAGAGGTATCTTACAAAACCTCCGGTCTTAGTGGCCCCTACATCAGGGAAACCATTCCTGCTTTATGTAAAAGCCCTGGATTATTCCCTCGGCGCCCTCCTCGCTCAGAAGGACGACAATGGCCATGAGCAGGCCATTTATTATCTGAGCAGGACTCTCATAGGAGCGGAATCTCGCTACAATCCTGTTGAGAAAGAGTGTTTAGCACTCGTCTTTGCCGTTCAGAAGACACGGCATTATTTGGTTGGCCAGACCATACATGTCATCTCCAGGGTGAATCCTTTACGTCTTCTTATGACGAAGCCAGGGTCACTAAATTCAAGATTGGCTAAATGGGCACTTCTGCTGTCTCAATACGACATGACCTTTATTCCTCAGAAGGCGGTCAAAGGCCAAGCCCTTGCAGAATTCTTGGCTGCGCATCCAGTTCCGGAGCATTCAAAACTCCACGAAGACATCCCTGATGAAGTCTTCGAGTCCAACGCAACTTCAGTAGAGGAAGTATGGCAGATGTTCTTCGACGGAGCATCACGGATGGGCCCCAAAGGAAAGATTATTGCCGGAGTGGGGGTTGTGTTCATCTCCCCACAGGATCATATCCTTCCCAGAGCGTTCTCCTTGACAGAATCATGCTCTAATAATGTAGCGGAATACAATGCCCTGCTCATTGGCCTCCAGCTCGCCCATGGAATGGGGGTACGCTACCTTGAAGCTTATGGCGATTCAAAGCTGATCATAAATCAGGTTAAAGGCGAATACGAGGTCCGCCATGAAGACTTGGTGCCTTATTATCATACAGCCATCGAATTGGCTATCTTATTTGAAGGCTTCTACATCGGGCATGTGTCCCGATCTCAAAATACCAAGGCGGATGCTCTCGCTGCATTAGCGACAACGCTAGCCTTACCGGCCGACACCGAGTATCACCTCACAGTCGCAACCCGACATCTTGTATGCTCCAAGCACATACTAAAGACCCAAGAAGTCTATAATGTCTCCATGGATCTTGAGCCGAGGGATTGGCGCTTCCCTTTCATTGACTATGCTCTACACGGTCTGCTTCCAGACGATCCCAAAGAAGCAGCGTCCATCAGACGAAGGTCGCTTCGTTTCTACTATGATCCCACTTTGAAGACACTCTATCGTCGTTCATATGACGGTGTCCTCCTCCGCTGTCTCTCTCATTCAGAGGCACAGGAAGTGCTTAAAGAAGCACATGATGGTATTTGCGGAGCTCACCAGCCGGGTCCAAAGCTTAAAGACAGGCTGCACAGACTTGGGTACTACTGGCCGACCATGATGGCCGATGCCACCCAATATGCACGAAGGTGTAAGGCGTGCCAGGTCCACGCAGACTTCATACACCAACCTTCGGAGTTGCTCCACCCTACTGCTGCTTCATGGCCATTTGAAGCATGGGGAATCGATGTCGTAGGGCCAATCAGTCCCTCTTCGGCAAGAGGTCACCGGTTTATCCTGGCAATAACCGATTACTTCTCAAAATGGGCAGAGGCCACACCGTTGGCCGAAGTTAAAACCTCCAATCTGGTTAGCTTCATCAAACACCATGTCATCCATCGATTTGGTGTCCCCAGGCGGATCATCCACGACAATGGTCCTCAATTCGTAAGCCAAGGATTCTATCGGTTCTGCGATAAATACCGAATTCAGAATATGGCTTCAACAGCTTACAATCCTGCCGCCAATGGTTTAGCAGAAGCATTCAACAAGACAATCATCAAGCTGCTCAAGAAGTTTGTCTCTTCGAACAAGCGAGATTGGGACGAAAAGCTCGGTGAATGCCTTTGGGCCTACCGGACTACGGTTCGGACACCGACAGGCAATACGCCTTTCTCCCTGGTATATGGGTGCGAAGCGGTCATCCCACTAGAAATCCAGATGCCATCATTACGGGTAGCCTTGACTACTAGGATGACATCAGAAGACAATGATCGCCTGCGTCTTCAAGAGCTCGAAGCCCTAGACGAGAAGCGGCTGCAAGCTCAGCAACACATCGAGCTATATCAGGCCCGGATGTCAAAAGCCTTCAATAAGAAGGTCAAGCAGAGAGTCTTCCACAAAGGAGACCTAGTCTTAGCCGTCAGACGACCGATGATTATGACGCACAAGACCAAAGGCAAATTTCAGCCTAAATGGGAAGGACCGTTTGTAATAGAGACAGTCTATTCAAACGGAGCATACCGCCTTACAACTGCAGATGGCGACCTCCTCATGATGCCGATCAATGGCAAATTCTTAAAGAAGTATTATCCTTAAATCAAGGATCTTGCTCTCGATCAAGTTAACATTACACCTCTGATCGAGATCCGCGCGTCCGGAATGCGCACAAAGAGAGCCTCTCTCTTTCTCCAAGCATGTCAAACCTATTGATAGCTGGGGGTTTGCTTAAAATCCCAAGGGACCTGCTCCCACTTGATTCCCTCTCCAAAATCACCTACCAATTCTCATCCATAGAATGGTAGGACCACATATATTCCGCTGTTACGTTAACATTAAACCTATGACAGCAATCCCTCGTTTCTCTCCGAGAAAATGAGACCTCCAAAATCACTTACCAATTCTCATCCATAGAATGGTAGGCCCACATATATTTCGCTGTTACGTTAACACTAAACCTATGACAGCGATTCCCTCGTTTCTCCCCGTGAAAACGAGACTATTCCCAAACTCCATTGCTATTGAGCTTAGTGGCGTCTTAATCGGTTATGTCATTGCGACCTCTGAACCAGTAGACAGCTAAGTCTCGATCCCGAGCCCTGTTGACATTTACAAAAGACAGGTCTCGATACTCGTTGACATTTACAAAAGACGAGTATCACCTATTGATTGAAGCTTGGTGGCTTCTCAACCAGTTACGTCATTGCGACCTCTGAACTGGCAGATAGCCAAGCCTCATCTACCATTGAGCTTAGTGGCGTCTCAATTGGTTACGTCATTGCGACCTCTGAACCAGTAGACAGCTAAGTCTCGATCCCGAGCCCTGTTGACATTTACAAAAGACAGGTCTCGATACTCGTTGACATTTACAAAAGACGAGTATCACCTATTGATTGAAGCTTGGTGGCTTCTCAACCAGTTACGTCATTGCGACCTCTGAACTGGCAGATAGCCAAGCCTCATCTACCATTGAGCTTAGTGGCGTCTCAATTGGTTACGTCATTGCGACCTCTGAACCAGTAGACAGCTAAGTCTCGATCCCGAGCCCTGTTGACATTTACAAAAGACAGGTCTCGATACTCGTTGACATTTACAAAAGACGAGTATCACCTATTGATTGAAGCTTGGTGGCTTCTCAACCAGTTACGTCATTGCGACCTCTGAACTGGCAGATAGCCAAGTTTCATCTACCATTGAGCTTGGCAACATCTCAATTGGTTATGTCATTGCGACCTCTGAACCAACAGACAGCCATGCCTCGTTATCCAAACAAACAACAGACGACAAAAGAAAAATCTTTCTATTAATCCAGAAGGAGGGGATACATGGAGGAGCCTATAGGCGTACATGATAAGATCGGATCCGATCTCCGAGCGAAGCTAGCCGCGTCCTCCTGTCATCTTCAGCCTGGGCCAGCGCCTGTGATCTTAGCTCCGCCGCATCGAAGTCCACCGCCTGAGCCAGACGAGCCTCGGTCTCCGCCAAAGTCGCTCTCTGTGATGACTTCCGCTCCGCCAGTTCCTCACTTCGAGCCCTGAGCTGCTTAAGCCGCGCAGACTCTTCATGACGCATCTGTGTAGCCTTCGACAAGAGGAGATTTGCCTTTCGGATCATCTCTTCAGCCCTCTTAATCTTATCTTCAGCGTCAAGAAGAGCACTGTTGGAAGCATCAATTGCACTCCCAACCTCTGCTTCCTCTGCCTCCAAGGACCTCAAGTCAGAGGAGATAGCCTCAACAGCCTCTTGAGCAGCGAGCTGAGCCTCGCGCTTCTGGGCGACAAGACGTGCGAGCCGTTCATCAGCCAAAGACGCTGCGTCGGAACGATGGAAATGGCGCCATTCCTCCACGTCCTTCTCAAGGTCATCCACCAGGAGCTCCAGAGCAGTAGCTTGATGGTACCCCTCAAAGTCCCGAATACACTCAATGCCACGGGAGAGAACCATCTTCAGCTTCGAAAATGGCACAGGCGAGCCCTTCAAGACTAGACCGATAGTCTGCTCCAAACTGTTATAGAAGCTGTCGACCAGATTACCGATAAAGTCATTCTCAGCTTCATCAACCCTTGAGACAACCTCGGAGCAATCTATCAACCTAGTCGACACCACCGCGGAAGAAGAAGCGGGAACATCGACAGCAGCAGGACAAGCCAAAGGTGACCTCGGCGGAGTCCTCAGCGACACAAGCACGCCAGCCACCGCGGAGGTAGGACTGGCCACCACCTCCTGAGCAGCAGGCTCAACTACCAGCGTCGGGGAGGTAGGGCTCACAATCACCCTCAGTGCCGTATTCGGCAAAACAGTCTGCACCTCACTCGTTGATGTGACTGGAAGTGAGGGTACCTCCGGGACTGCCGCCTCTTCGACCTCAAGGCCCTCCGCTGGTTTGGGCTGATAAAAAGGCAGGTCGCCATACAGCGCGTCTAACACAGCTGCGTCTGCCCCGGTCGAAGCGCTCATATCACCCTTTGACCCTTCAGGAAGACCCTCCGCTTCTTTCGAAGCTGATGCACCTTGGGGACGAATGCCTGTAACAAAACCAAGGTCAAAAAGGAGACGCAACAAATAGGCGAGGATCAGGAGATCTTAGTCTTACCAAAGGCCGATGTCACCTCGTCAGCCGCATCGGAATCCAGGGGTCCCATCGAAAGTTCTTACCAGACTCAACGCGGATGGCCGGCCCACTCGCCGATTCCTCCGCAGACCACCCGGCAGAGCTGGATGCCATAGGACTTCCTCTAGAAGTCCCAGCGCCCGAAGGGCCAATACCGGCCGCATGACCTCCAGACTCCTCCGAGCGAGCAAAGGAACCAGCTGCACTTCTATAAGTGAACAGGGGATCGTAGTGTTCCCCTTGCTCTCCAACTGCCTCAGCTCCTGCAACAAAAAGCAAATGATGAGTTATTCAAAGTGCGCTGAAGGCATATTAGATAGGGGCCAATCTTACCAGTAGTCGGTTCAGCAACCGACGGCTCAGCCACTAATGGAGCAGCAGAAGGAAGCACAGTAGAGGGTTCGCCCTCTACCACAATTGTAGGAGCATGGCGACGGGGCCTCTTCGCCGACGACTTCCTACGGGATCCACTCCCACGCTTCCTTTTGAAGTGGACCTCAGAGTCCTCTTCCTCCACTTCTTCCACATGCTGTGGGGGAGCTGCCCCCACTACACCAGAGCCGGCTTCACGAGCACCAGCTTCGGGGGCATCGGGCCTTGTCTCTGCCTCGAAGCGCGGGCTCTCTGCATCAGAAGCCTCGCTATCATCCACAGCGATGACTCCTCTATGCCAGGGACACGGACTCGCTTGCCCTCCATCTTATCAGAAGCCTTCTGCCTCAGCCGATGGGAAATCAACTTCACACTTGAACTATTGACTTTGAATCCAGGAGGCGTGGAATTCGAAGCTGCATACCATTGGCAGAAACACAGGGTCGTCCATAGGCCGGGATCCCTCAACGGCGTGCGTAGCCACGCTCCAGTGTCATCCGCGGTAAAGAACCGCCAAGCACGAGCCCCATCAATGAGGCTCCCCATGAAAGCCAGGTCCGGATTCGGGTTGCCCACATACAACTGGTCATACCCAAATTGGCGGGCGAACCGGCTCGGGATGTAGGGCTCCATGTAGCAGGTATCCCCACTCCGGTACAGCAGATGCGAGGGCCGGATACAGACCAGCCACTCGAAAACACCCCGACTCATGGGGGACCGACCTGATTCCACATCATGGAATTCCTCGTTGTATCCTGCACCCCGCAGGCGAGGAGAGCAACGGAACAGGCTATAAGCGTCATAGCGACGCACTAACTTACGGGCCTCGGCCACATAAGTTTTCTGCCATAGACAGCCTTCAAAACGACGGAGAAGCGCCGTTTGAACACCCTGAGGTGGGTCTTCCCCAGCTCCAATCAAACTGGGGCAGTGCAAGGCGAACCACGCCATCAAGTAGGTGTACGGTAAACCTACCCTAGGATTGGGCCCGTCACGAGGCAAGACGGCACCCTTCCCTCGCCTTGACGCCATTGGCCTGCAGAAAGCCTCCGTCAGTACACGAAGGCCCCTCTGAATACAACATACCATGGCCGGGAGAAGACCCAGACGGTGGCCATGGACCAAGCGGACGGCAGGCAGCAGCACATTTGGGTGAACAATGTCACCCGAAGAAGAAGGCACGACACACTTCTTTAACCAGATGGTTAAGAAGCCAGCCAGCAACGCCTTGCGAGACATATGCCGACAGGCCTGATGGTGAAAGCTCCGAAGAACATCACCCTTCTCGAAAGGACCGTCATCTTCTGTCACGACGATGTCCTTTTCAGCACGCACCTCCATCCTCGCCAAGATGTCTTCTTCAGCAACTCCGCAATGAGCTGCCTCCGGCACACTAGTCATGTCCGGGAACAAGTAGTTCCCCAGCTCTTCAAGCTCTTCGAGCTACCTTTGCCACCGGTGTGGATGCTGGAGCAGATGTGCAAATGGCACACCAATTCCCGATATGTCTCGAGCAGAGCAGGCTCCTGTTTCCCCAGAATAGCCAGCTCCGCCTCACAAGGAAAATACTCTTCATATGGAAGAGACCCGAAGGGCAAAGCCGAGATCTCTCGCATCTCATGCAGGGCCATGCCCAACTCACCAACTGGGGTGAAGAAAGTCCCTGAAGCCGGGCAGTACAACTCAAGGATGGCGTAGAAGCACGCCACCTTCATCTCAATGCCGTAGCAGGTCGCCCTGACGGCCTCATAGAGGTTCAACCTCTCTAATTCCCCCTCAAAATGATTGAGGATATAATTGGTCAACTCCGCCCACCATGACCTAGGAGGGTGGACCCAACCAGGAGCCCTGAAATCTGTGGCGGGGTAGTTCCCGTCAACTTCGCAGAACTGAGTGCCAAAGGTCGGCGCCGCAGCTGGATTCTCTCCTACTGGAAGGTCCCTCGCCACCTTCCCAGGGTATAGCCCTATTATGCTACGAGGATAGCCCGCCCCCGAATAGCCGGTCTGGAATGTCAACCTCCCGACACTTACAGATTCAGCATTTAGGCTCACGCCCCACGCCATCTTCCGAGCCTGAGTCACGCTCGCGAAGGAAGACAAAGCGAAATGCCGCTTAGTAGACGGGAGATAGAATCTCTCGCCGTCCAACTGGAAGATCCACTGGCCTTCACCGGCCTGTAGCTGGCGATCGGGATCAGGTGCAGCATCCCCGAACATGAAGTCAGGCTTTCTGTAAGCCTGACGGTCGATATCTTCAAACGGAGCCGTAGTCAAAATGCTCCGCATGGCCTGCGGGCCACCACTCTGAATGAGCGTATCCCGTACAAGGGGGCTCGGCTCACTGAACAAGGAAGCCTGCCCGATGAACTGCAAGCTGATGCTCCCTGCTCGACTGGTTAAGCCAAATAGACTGTTCTGGAGGCCGGAGGCGTGATGCACTGCAAAAACAAAAAGAAAATGAACTATGATTAGTTCACCAATCAAATCGACGCGAAGACACAAAAATTCGCTAAGGCATAGCCTCGCCCAGTAAGCAGGGACAGCGGGATAATAGCTTTGATAAAAAGCTTCGCTTCACAGATAAGACTGCATCTTTGCAAGAAGTGGCATAGCCCTAAGGGCTGGCGTCATCAAAAGGACGATAGGGATAACAGTTACCCTTCGTGGCCACGACTGAAGGCACGCGACCCATATCCTGTTCCTCAACAGGATGATGATTGCCCAAGCAATGGCTTCCTATGGAAGCCCAAGAGAAGAACTGTTCAGTTCTTACTTCCCTGGTGCAAGCAAAATAGGGAAGTTAAGGGAAACGAGTTCCCTGATAAGGACAGATCATATTCGATCGTCCTAATAGCCGAGTATCGACTCCAAAAGATGAAGACCGCTCTCTAATCAGATTGGAGAGTCTCTTACCAGCGATCGATCGCTCAATGAACGGAGGAGGAGGGCCCTCCGCTGCAGAAGTCGCTGCTTCCTTTCCCGCTCGTCTCTTGGGCGCCATTGAAGAATTACAGGAGTTTTTGAACTCTTGAAAAAGGAAGAAAAGAAGAGTCAAGTACTCTGGAAAATTCAAAGAGAAATGATGATTTTCTCTCAGCCCGATCGGGCTTTTATAGGCCAATCAGCGCCTGAATCAAGGCCTCGAAAAAGGGCACATGCCGCCGTTTCGAATTAATTCGAAACAGTGCCCGAAGCGCCTGAGGCGCTTTCCCAAAAGCGACGGTTCAATCCCACTAAGGGGTTAACTCCGCACAAGAGCAAAGTGCGGACTTCGCGCAATCCTTCAAGGACTTAACCGAAAGGTTTGAATTAGCCCTCTAAAGAGGCGCTGACGTGACAGCCTCGCAAAGATCATTCAAAAGGAAGGGCTATGCCCGTGCGCAGTTTAGCCCAGCAATGGCCAAACTCTCAGTGAAGCAAGCAAAAATCAAATGATCAGACAAAGAACTTTCATTGATCTAAAAGCAAAGATACATTTGATATTACATCAAAGTTGTGTTTCATACAACACACCAAGTTGCCTAGCAAGGCCATTTGCATAAAAGGCATACAAGCGGTTTTATCTGCTTCCAGACCAGATCAACTGGACACGAAAGGCCTTCCTCCTGCACAAGGCTGTAACCAGTTCTGCCACCGGGACACGTCATTTTTCTCCACAAAATGGCGGGTCTTATCAGGCCATTTTTTTTGAAGCCTGGCAATAAAAGCTTATCGCCGCCAACACGTCAGATCACCTATAATGGGAACTAGTTTTGATGCTAGTGATCTGACGGGTGTGAGGCCCACTCCCCTGAAGTGGATCGTCCCCGACGAAGGCCACCAAAGTTGAAAGTCGGCAACCAGCCTCACTTCAGATCGAATCATCTCGGATAAGAGGCTGCCAACAGCCTCTGGGACGCGCACCCGCTGCCCCGAATTGTTCCTCCTGCTTAAAAGTAAAGCTTCAACCGGGAAGCATAAGGCAATTTTATGGCTTCTTCCATCAAGTCACCAGACTGGCAAGCATAGCTCACTGCAAGGCAAATTGGAGTAAGTTAGCAGTCAAGCACAAAAACATTAAGTCAGATTCTTCAGCGGCAAAGTAATCCGACTTCAGTCAAAGCAGAGGATAAGCCTCGCCTGCACGGCAACCAGGGGCTGGCTCAGCAAACGCCAAGTCCTAGCCTCGCCTATACGGCAAAGTCAGACTGATCTTGTGAAGAACAGTCTCAACCTCACCAATATGGCAAGACTGGCTCAACTATTGAAGAAGCCAAGTCCCAAGTCCTGCCTGCGCAGCGGACTTAACAAGCAATGATCTTTCACTGATCAAACCAAGATGATAGCTCCACAGAAAGCTATGATGAGATCCTTCTCTGCAGCAGCCAATTGCAAGATGAAGAACAAGGGAAGCTAATCCCTGAAGCGAGCTGCCAAAGCTAAATCAAGGGAGATGAGTTCCCTAAAAGCAGTGAAGTCTTTGAATGATCAAGACTTACTGGTCCTTGGCCGGTTAGACAACCAGAGTGGGCTTTCCCACTAATTCAGAGATCTGAGTATATCTCTCAACCAAGAGAAGAGAAGAAGAAAGGCAAGGCACTTCTCTTCAGAGGACCTCAAGTGTCCTATTTATAGGCCCCATGGCCTGAGCGCAACCACATCAAAGCGTGGAGGCACGAGCGCATTGAAGGCATTCATCACGCCTTGATTACAGGGACGGTTTCCATTGGAACCGTACAAGGAGAAAACGTCTCCCTCATAAAAGGCACTCATGGCGCCTTGAATAAAGGGAATATCCTCCCTTGGAGACGTGCAAATCGGAGAACATCTCTCTCGATTGGCGCGAAAGAAGGAATGATCCTCCTCGTAACCAGCCCATGGCAGTTGGTCTCGGAAAAGCAAGGAGAGTTCCTCAGCGAACTTATCCAGACGCGGAGCTACCCGCACGCAAACGCGAAGCGACTTGCGGATCTGCACAATTCTTCGGCGAATTCATCCCAAAGCAGGATTGGAAGCGAAGCTGAATTCAATCATCATGGCGATGTTCATACTACATCCGCCATCACAGCAGTTCAAAGTGTTTCGAAGTCTGGGCTATTGCAGACTTTCGAAAACTTTGAAGGGGGTCTTGTTGACACTTAAAAAAGACAAGATTCTCATTGGTCCGAACGATGTCTAAACTTGTTGACATTTACAAAAGACAAGGGACAGACGAGCTGAAGACCAGTTTTCACCCACCTCCAAGGGACAAAGAAGCGGTTTGGACTCCACTGATCCAGCAAGCAGAACAGTGAACCCGGATTGTTTCTAAACAGACCTCAGCAGGTCTAAGATGCTAGCATTTAGCATTACATTAGCCCAAGGAGATAGCCTCGCTTGAGAGGCTAGCATCATCCAGAGCATCGCCAGGAAGCTAACTGACAGCTTCGCCGAAAAGCCTCTTTTCGGACTTCGCTAGGAATTGCCTCTAACTCCGCTATGAGCTTCAAAGCGGGCAGCTCCGCTATCAGCCTGTTATGATCAACCTTTGACCAATCAAATCTCCTGATGAGATCGGATTCAAGCAAATCAAATCCAATCAGGATTCAAATATGGCAGGTGATTGCCGCAATCTCTTGACTCTCTTGAAACGAGTAAGAGGATCAAGGAGAATCTCCCAATAATATGGAAAGGATCAAAATAGATCAACCGACTTGCCATTTTCTAGCTCCGCGGAAGCTATTCTAGCCTCGCAGCAAGGCTACTTTCCAGATTCAAACAGATTCGGTTCAATCTGTTTCCATATCTTCAAGGGGACGATTATACCCTTGCTCTCCCTATAAATAACCCGCCAGGGGTACGGAGGAGGGGAGGAGATCGCAGAGATCGAGGAGGATCATCAATTGATCATCGGCAAGATTGGCGTCTTCTCAAAGATTGGACTTCTTCATCAACGCACCGTGCGTTCTCTAATTCAGAGACCTTCCAAGAGAAATACTTCTCTTTTCAGGGTGGCGATACCCTAACAACCCCTTTTCCTCAAGGAATCTCCGGAACCAGGCGAGAAGGAATTCCTCATAGAAGGCGGTCTTTTGAGAAGTAGCAAGAGGGTTCTACCAACCCTCTATTCTCTGATTCCCCGAACAGGCGAGAAGGGAATCTCATCGCTCGCATCGTCAAAGGGACAAAGTGGTCGCGCGCTGACCAGACTCCTATCGGCACATTTTCCCAGAATCTCTGAGGAGATCTACTTGTAATCTTTTGAGAATACTTGTAATTTAGCTCCTCAAACTTTTATTTGTAAGTTTTCCCCCTTTGCAAACATAATGGAAAACAGTGATATCCTTGCAGGAGATTTACGCTAGAGATTTATGGTCGTTACCTGCGCCACCGCCTTTCATCTCCTATGCAAGAGATTGAGAGGAGTTTTGGGTTGAGTTTGAATTTTTCAACCCCAATATCATAACCCTAACTCATATATCAGGTTGTGGGTTTTATTTTTAAAACCCAAATCAATTTCTTATTTGGCGTAAGTTATCAAAACCCGTGAAGGACCCAACCCGCTTCACAGCTAAACCCTACCTGCAAGTTGTCGTTGACGTCTGTAGCTCACTCGCTGACATCATCGGCTCAAACTGAGCCGACTGAGAGTCGAGCCAAGTCGCAAAATCGAACCGTCAAGCTGACAGCTGACACCATCAAGTTGAGCTAACGTCAGCGACTAAATTGTTATTATCGGCTCAGTTAAGCCGCTATTGTTCACAAAGTGGCACAGAGTCTATTTCAGGCCCCTTCAGAGTCCAATTTGAGTTTCGTCGAAGCATTGGATGCGTGACTAAGTCCTGAAGCCACTGTCTTCACAACGGTTGGACAACAGATTTGACCTCCACAAGCTCGTGTTTGGTACCGATACTATTCTCGCAACAGAAGATCAGCGTTTCACACCATGTTTCCAATCTGATTTGAGCCCAGTTCGAGCCGTTAAGATTCTTGAGTAAGTTCTGATCTTTATGCACTGAATTTTCTCTGTGGGCTTTTGCATTTATGGTAGATACATAATACTAATGCTGATTAAAGAAAACTGAACGGGATATGCATGTGGCTCTCCCATATTTTCAGAGTTCTCATGATCATTATGGGTATGAGGAGTAGAAAAGTAATCTTGAAGTTTTCTTCAATTATTTTGTTCTGACATCTAAGCAGAAGTACGAATATGCCGAAATGAAGTTGGTTGGACATGCTTATTGGTGGTGGAAAGACAATCATATCGACGATCAGTGGTGGTTTGTCTTACAAGATCATATTCGTATTTTGTATGCTCCACACCATTTTTATGTATCTAAGGTATATTTCGAAGAGCCTAATGTTGAGCATGAGCCTGAGCTCGAGAAGCCACAATTTAGCATCCTAATCGCTGAATGTAAGGAGATCCTAGGATCCTAGCTAGCGTGAGGAAGCTCTTAGCAAGCTATACTGCAAAGGTTAATTCAAATCAGAGCCTACAGTCCTCATCGAGCCAAACATTGTTGATAAGCCAGGGTCAAAGTTGTTAATGAGCCAAAATCAGAAGTTGTTAATGAGTTGAAGCCACTACAAGAAGAGATCCTTACGGCGAGCTTTCTATCGACACTCTTATGAAACTTCCAGTGGAACCTACCATAGAGCTAGTGCCATCTTTGACAGCTATACCCTTGAGATCACCTGACGTCTATAACACATTGCAGATCTTTCTACAAGAGACATGATCACAGGAGATCAACCTATTCATGGTACAAAGTGCAGTCTGTTTAGTATCCATCATGGATAATTCGCATATGTCTACTACTTGTGCATTACTCGAGTTGTCATCCTTTAAAACAGATGTGTCACGTAAGCCAGTTCCACCCCCACCACCTTGATTCAGCTGTGACGCATTAGTATTGATTCCCCTACCACCACCTTGGTCTGATTGAAGATTTATAATGTGGTTCAACCCATTGTGCTTGTCTTGCTAAATACCACTGAATTCACCGGAGACGAATATCTTCAAGCCAAAGAGATTGATAGAGAATCGAATAGCTAGTATTTATTCAGATTTTGAAATAAATTTCAAGAAGATTTGGTTTGATTTAGGATTTATTTGAATCTAGATTTTGTGAGATTTGATGTTATCAATAATTGCATGTATTTTATAGGTTGTATGCATCCATATAGTGACTCTTATGAGAAGATTATTATTATTATGAAAATTTCGATAAGCTATTGTTTTGGTATTGGTTCGGATCCCCATAAATTGTATCATAGGCGGTAGAGCCAAGATCCGAGTTGTAATCCGGGATCATATCTCTTCCCCAATTCCACCAAAATCCATCACAAACCCTAAATCCCCCTCCGTCCCACATCACATAGTCTATGAAAAGACTTCATAGCATCTTGTTTTTGTGATTAACTGTCTGCTGGCTAGCAGCTCCCCTCGGCTGTCTCAAACAAGAATGATTCAATACAAGGTTCATTATCCGCACAGAATTGTGAAGAATGACGATTCAATTGGTTGAACTTTTGCTTATTATATTCAAAAATATGATTCAAAATACGCCATTTCAAATCAAGAATCTTGATGATTAAATCCAGGTCACCCTTGGAATTCCATTACATGTCAACACTCGACTATGGTTTAGTCATGAACTAAGCACTTTAAAATATCTCAGTTTCACAATTTCATTATTCGACTCATCAGAAGCTCACTATCCGAATCAACAATCGCCAATCTCCTCTTCCAGAAATGAGTATCGATAGTATTTTATTTTCTGCACAATTGACATGAAGCCATTTAATCTTTTCACATCAGGTACATTCTGGCCTTTCATCTTTTCCGTGTCCTCAAATAGTTTTCAAACATCAAATAATTTTTCGAAAATAACCATCAGACACCAAAGGAGTTTAAAGAACACAGAAAAAAGGCAATTCGATGTCAGACAGAGAGACAAATCTAGGAAGGTGCTAGTAAGTTGCATTCAGTTATTAGATCATCCATAACTTGTACAGAACCTACAGAGGATACAGTTTTAGACCCATTTTCAGTATTCAGAGAGTAAATAATGTTCTCTACAAAACAAAATATCTGAAGCTCCATGAGGGTCACTCCACACTCAAAATCAAACTTATTGAATAAGGAACATACAGAAAAAAGTCAACACTCAAAAAAAAATTAGTTTTTTCTTTTATTTTAGCTGCATATATTGCACAGATGGAAAACAAGAGAACTAAGAGATAAAGAGAATTGATGCAGTTTATAATCCTCCATTGTCATTGTCTTTATGGTTTATTTTATCGTTCATTTCCTTCTGAAATCAAGTGTTGGAAGTTTTTTGACCCACTTTCTTTTAATCTCTTCACTTTTGCTCAGCATCAAAGACAGACCAATAAGGCTACTCTGACAAAAAAAATGTGGTCAGCGTCAAATAGAATGAACACATAATGACCCCTTTCCAATTAAAATCAGGAACAACAAAGCAACAATACACTGCAATCTAAAGTTGGACTGCATATCAAAGGCTTGTAGGAATCTTATAGCTTTAATGTTTGGACTATTTTTTATTTATAACTTCCATGAACCGACAGGATGGTACCACTCAAGCCAACTTCTCATTTTTACAGAATTAACATAAGATAATTTTGATATAAACCAAAAGGATGCAATTAACATCGTGACTTTCACAATCAAAACCAGAAAGAACCCAGAATATTCAATAAAGTCAGTAACGCTACCACCTACTAGTAACACAATGTTTTGGTGGATGTTGGGGGAAAAAAAAATTCAAGTTGTAAAAAAAATCAAACTGAGAAAGAAAATAGTTTAATCTTCGTTCTTTATTATCCTTTTCCTTCAGTGACCAAACAAGGAAAGGAATTTCTCGACTTATTTTCTTCACTTTTACCTTCCCTATTCTTCAAATCACAATTGTCAATAATAATCAATACCAACCAAAGAAAGACGCTTGACAGCTAGTAGTAGTAATAATATCTTCAAGCTTATAATTTCCAAGATACACAATCCACGGGAAAGTAACATGTTTGTCTAATTTTGAAGTAACTAGATGTGTCTCACTTGTATTCACCACGAATCAATCAAAAAATCTTCTCGTTCATTGTTACGATTTTGCCTTTCAAGAGGTGATGATGGTTCAAGAAGATCCAATTGAGTTGGAGAAGATGACGGCTTGAAGCAAGAAGCAAACCATGCAAGTACTGATTAGTCGACCATAAGATCTATTAGTCGACTAACACACAAGTCTAATCGACTAGTAGTCGAATAGGGCAGATACAGAGGCACGAAACAGAGGAGCAGTTTACATTAGTCGACTATATAAGAGTATTAGTCGACTAATTTCAGAAATTAGTCTACTATTCATATGGCCTAGTTGACTAATAGCGGCATTTTTGAAGCAGAATCAGTTTCTTTTCAGGCACAGATTTTTTTTTCTAGTGGAGTATGAATAGGACTCAATTTCTATTCAATGAAGGTTTGTTTCTAAAAATAAAGGGTCTAGAATACTTCTAGATCAAGGAAATTAACTCCTAATAGGATTGATCAAGATCTTCAAGCATCCAAAAGCCAAGATCATCTCATAATTCAAATAGGAGTTGTTTAGTAAATCCTATAAATAATGTTGTAACCCAGCATTGATCTCAAGCTGATATAAATCTAATCTGAAGGAGAAAAAGATGGAGAACACCAAAAAGATCAGAAGGAAGCCAAAGAAGAGAGGAGCAAGGTGAAGATGCATAGAGATAAGGTAAAACTCTTGTAATCTAGGTCTAAATTAAGTAGGAGGTGCATGCTCTTGTTGCATCAAGAGGAAGGTTAGATCTCTCTAAGGTTCTAAATATCGGATATCGGAATCGCATCGGATGGGGTTTTTCATATCGGATATCGGATATCGTGGGAGATATCGGGGATACGCGCGCATATTGGGCGTTCATATTGGACACTATATAATAAAATATTGATAGTTAAAAGTTGGTTTAGAGTCATACATATCATCTACCTAATAAAAATGATGTAATATACTTGCAAAGATGTAAAAAACAATGTAAATTTGCATGCAGTCGTGCAACAAATAAGTTATTTCATATCGGGCAATATATTGGGCGATTTATCGGCCAATATCGGGCGATTTACGGCCGATATTTCAAATATCGGCCGTTTTTTTGCTGCAAACGATATGGAGAACAATTTTCCCATATCGTATCGGCAACAGGAAAAAAGGAGATATCGGACGATATCTCGGCCGAATCGGCCGATATTTAAAACAGGGGATCTCTCTGTATCAAGTTATTAATAAAGCTCTCTCAAGTTTTCTCCCCGTGGACGTAGGATAAGTTTGGGCTGAACCACGTTAAATCCTCATGTTCTTTCTTATTGCTCTTTTGTCTGGGTATTGCTAGTTTGCTTTATAACAGATTTTCTTTTGCAAGTATATTACCAAGTTCCGCAAACGTCGGTCCTGAAAGTAACAATTGGTATTAGTGAGCCGATTTGTTACAACAATTAGTATCAGAGTTAAAGATTTATGAAGGGCGATATGTCAAAAATAGTAAGTTCTACGACAAAGTTTGAGGTTGAGAAGTTCAATAGTAAAGAAAACTTCGATTTATGGCAAAAGAGGGTGAAGGTCTTACTGGTGCAATAGGGTCTTCACAAGACCTTGCAGGGAAAGTCATCAAAACCTACAGGCACGTCAGATGAGGATTGGGAGGAGATAGATCTAAAAGCGGCAAGCACAATCCAACTATGTCTCACAGACGAGGTCATGTACAACGTGGTGGATGAAGAAACGGCTACATGATTGTAATCAAGGTTAGAAACGTATATGACGAAAAGTCCCTCCAACAAGTTGTATCTCAAGAAACAACTATATGGGCTACGTATGAACGAAGGGACAACAGTGTTGAAGCATTTAAACTTCTTCAATAAGACCATCAGCAAGCTTTTAGCTGTTGATGTCAAGATCGACGAGGAGGACAAGGCGTTGATACTTATCAGTTTGCTTCAACAGTCATATGATCACATCATCACCACCATGTTCTACAGTAAGAAAACTCTCATCTTAAAGAAGGTCACGTCAACTCTCTTATCTAATAAGATTAGAAAAAGACTAAATCAAGAGGAGCAGACAGGATCGAGTTTGGTGGTCACAAGAAGGTAAGAAAAGTCCGGACTCATCAAAGGAGTGTCACTTTTGTCACAGGGAAGGTCATTGGAAGAATGATTGCAAGCATCGGCAAGGGTGATTGAATAAGAAGGGGCAAGCTGCGAAGGCAGACATAGTATTCAGCAGTGTAGAGGACACTGAAGTATTAATGGCTTCCTACGAAGATAACACTTCTCAAGGTAACCGCTGGATTTTTAATTCGGTAGTGCGGTTCATGTCTGTTCCCAAAAAAGTTGTTCAACTCCTTGGCTACAAAGGAGGAAGAGATTGTCAAGATGGTGGATGGCTCGGCTTGCAAAGTCATCGGCACTGGGACAGTCAAAGTTACAAAAAGAGATGAGACGGTACGTGCTCTAGAGGCGGTCCGGTATGTCCCCAGGCACGGTACAATTTAATATCCATAAATATGCCTGACGAAATAGGATGCCAGGTCCAAGTACAACAAGGCGTCGTCACAGTTAGCCAAGGAGACAAAGTAATCCTGAAAGGAGATAAGTGTGAAAGGTTATACGAGCTGAAAGAAGAAAACTCAGTTCGAGGTGAAGTTTCAGGGACAAACTTGGAAGGGAGCTCATCGCAAGGTAAAGCTTCAAAGAAGACTGCAACGGGACCAGGACTGGGTCAAAGTATTGCAGGAAGGAGAAAAAGTGCATCTAAGTAAGGCTCGAGATGGCCCAAGCCATGGCTGTGTAAATCAGCCAAAGGCCCTGGAGAGAGGAAGCAAGAGTTAAAGGCTTCACGGCACGGGTACAACCAAGGAAAGAAGTAAGGTATTAATTAAAAATCTCAAGATGTTTTATTACATGCTTGAAAAGCAAGTCAAGGTGGAGATTGTTAGGATATTGCCTTGTTTTCAAGAGGAAATGATGGTCCAAGAAGATCCAATCGAGTTGGAGAAGATGACTTGAAGTAAGAAGCGTGCAGATGCTGATTAGTCGACTATGAGGTTTATTAGTCGACTAACACACAAGCCTAGTCGACTAGTAGGGCAGATACAGAGGCAAGAAACAGAGTAGTTTACAGTGGTTGACTATATAAGGATATTAGTCGACTAGTCATATGGCCTAGTCGACTAATAGAAGTGTTTCTAAAATAGAATTAGTTTCCTTTTCAGTCGCATGTTTTCTTTTCTGGTGGAGTACGGATAGGACTCAGTTTTTATTCAATGAAGGTTTGTTTCCAAAGATTAAGGGTTTAGAATTCTTCTAGATCAAGAAGATCAACTCCTAATAGGATTGATCAAGATTCTTCAAGCATCTAAAGGCCAAGATCATCTCATAGTTCAAATAGGAATTGTTTTGTAAAATCCTATAAATAAAAGTTGTAACCCAACATTGATCTCAAGTTGATCTAAATCTAATCTCAAGAAGAAAAAGGTGGAGAACACCAAGGAGATCAGAAGGAAGCCAAGAAAGAGAGGAGCAAGGTGAAGGTACATGAGATAAGATAATATTCTTGTAATCTAGGAATAAGAACAAAGGTAAATACTCTTATTGCATCAAGAGAAAGGTTAGATCTCTTTGTATCAAGACTCAAGTTATTCATAAAGCTCTCCCAAATTCTCTCCCCGTAGACATAGGCCAAGTTTGGGGCGAATCACGTTAAATCCTCAAGTTTGGGCTCTTTTGTCTAAGTATTGCTAGTTTGCTTTACAACAGTTTTTCTTTTGCAAGTTTTGATCATGTTGCCAAGTTCGGCAAATGTCATTCTTGAGAGTAACAATTGGTATTAGTGAGCCTATTTATTACAATATTCATAACATCACCGAATGGGCGTCAATAATTAAAGTTCCTGCAATTTCTAAATCATCCGCAATTACAATCAGCAAAGCAATCAAAGAATACTATGATTTCAACTGGTTCTTGCAGTAAGCATATCTTCTATGTGAAAAATTCTACATAAAAGATCCCAGGAAAAAAAATCGAACAAAAGCAAGAAGCCAGCCCTCTATAGTTAAATCAATAAAATCTGAATCGAAATCAAACGGACAGCTCTAAAACAACCACATTTCCTATTGAAATCAAGAAAACGAGCACTTACACGTTCTTGAAGAGATAAGCCCGGCCGTATCGCCCTGGAAATCCTTGGAAATGATGGCGTCGTGCGACGCGGAGTCAACCTTGCAGCACCTGCACTTGAACACCTTGGGACCAGGCAGCGTCTCCACGAACAGCAGCCCCATCGCCGATCAAAACCCAAACCCTCGAGATATGCCCCTTCCCTTCGAAACTCCCAAAAGATCCACAGCGAAAACGGCAACAGACCGAATTGGGAAAGAAGAGGGGCAGCAATCGCAATCGAAGAACAGCGATCGCGATGTGCGACGTGGGAAAAGTAAAATTTTGGGTTCTTCGCTGGTTTTGGTAGAGGTTCAATTTTTGGGGTTGAAAGAGAATGAGCATTTGGGAAGAGAAAGAAAGAGGAATGGGAGAAGAGAGTATAATATTAATTTTATTTTTATGTTATTTTTTAGTTTTTAGTTTTATTTTTATTTTTATTTTTATTTAAAGGGAGCCAGAGATTGGCGCCGGTGATTTATCGGTGGCATGTGTTTCGGAACGGTAGAAAACAGTCGGTGTGTACGTGGCGGGAGCCAATTGGATGATATCTTTGTAGCGGTTAAGAGCTAGATTTGGATCCACGGGCTTTTGCATAAATCCGATTCCGGTGGAGGTGCGTGAGAGTCATTACCTAGACTTGAACAAAGTCTGTCGTTCTTTTTTTTTTTTTTTTTAAGAACGATAAACTTACACACAGTTTCTCTCGGCACCACAGTTCATGCTGTCCAATCTAATAAGACAGTACAGTTCTGAGGATAAATCTCATGTAACATATTTCACGGCAATACCGTTGGAACTTTTAACGGCTGTGAAATCCGCAACAATACCGTTGGCTTTTCTTTTCTTTTTCTTTTCTTTTTCTTTTTTTTTTTTTTTTTGAGGTGAAATCGTGAGTCAAATGACCCTTGACGTTTCATTAATAAAAGCTTAACGAAACAACACCAAGAAAGAATGGTACAGAGAAACACAAATCATCGTACACAATTGATCATTTAGATGAAAAATAAAAAGGAAAATACATAAAAGATAAAATCCATCAGAACGCCGTCCGAGCCAACCTCATCGCGACGTCATCACGCGCATACCCTCTCGCTGATCGCTCGATCCTCTCTGCCATGAAGTCTGTCGCCCGCCTCCGCTGAAGGCCCCCCGACCCGACCTCAACCTTGACATTGAGACCTGTCGACCTTGATCGCAAAGGAGAAGATGGATATACTTACACGGAGGAGATACTTGAGCAATGCTGAAGCCCTACAAAATCACATGAAATCTTTTCGGCAGCCTGCTTTAGGTCACAATGGAGGAACTAGTGTACTCCTAAGATCTTGCCACTCTGTACTAGTGACACCCCCGCTCGGCCCCCTTCTCACTCTCGCCCAGATTGGCTTCCACACACGAACTCACCACCCACAGCACCATCCTCATCGCCGTTGAGTCAAAACAGAAGGCAGACCCTGGCCAGATCTAACGATTCTAGTATTGGAAATTTTATAGTATTTTCTAGAACATGCAATATCTTACAAATTAAATTAAGATAAAACAACAATTATTCTAACATGCAACAACAATTATAATTAAAAATAAGACAAAAGAATCACACCTGGGGAATGCAGACGCAATGTCGCACTTATGACGGTGGACATAGCCTCTGCTCAAATGAAGAAGATGCTCAGAAAAATAAAGATAAAAATTCTTTCAACACTGAAATTATTCTCAAGAAGAGTAGTTTTCAGGTTTCTTTTAAGATGAATAGAGAATTAGTTGTGTTTTGCTATTAGAGTGAGGGGTCTATTTATAGTTTTAGAACCCCAGTTGTTGTAACTACTCCGTCAGAAAATCTAAACAGTTGAGATATTTTATTAGCTGATTTAGATTATGAGATATGATCAAAATTGACTTGGAAAAACAATATTTAAAATGAAAGTTTTTCTTTTTATTTTAATTCAAAAAATCCAACAGGTCGGATCTGATCATCCCTTGGCAGGATCCAACCCCCATTTTTCTTTTCCTTTTTCCTCCACATTTTTTTTTCTCTCAGAGGGTTGAATGAGGAGGGAGGCTCGAAGGGTTAAACAGCGACGATGATGGAGGAGAGAGGCGTTGCTCTCTCTCTCTCTCTCTCTCTCTCTCTCTCTCAATTATACCATTCAAAACATGAATTTAGTTAAAGACTGTTAGGTTATAGCTATTCTTGTATATAGTCATAGTAATATTATTCCAACTCAATACTTTAGCTCGAATCTCGACTTTTTACTCAAGGCTTTAGGACATGTGAGCTCATAAATATTTCATGAATGAAGATAGCCCTGCTCTTAGATTAGGGTCCCATCATGTGAGCAGTCCCATGTCACAATACCTAAGTGTCTAAACACCAGACCCATGTTTATTATCTACTTAACATTATTTCTCTCTCTTAATGGCTAAACACTGATTTGTTGATTAACTGGAGCTATGTGTTTATATGTGTTGGGTATTCTGCTTAACAAGAATCAATCTGATAACTAATCAAGATCACTGAAATATCAACAATCTAATTGGCCAGGTCGGCAAATATCAGGTGGGAGGTTTTCCGTTCAATAGAACGTTCCTTAATTCAAGAACCACCTTTCAATTTCCTTCCTTGGTTTAAGCACCAATTAGACTGAATCCAAGTCAGTCACAATATACTGTAAAGTATATCCCCTGTATAAAGGATTTAATCCACTTATACAGTTTCACTTAGACTGAATCTAAGTCAATCTCGATATACTATAAAGTATATCCCCTGTATAAAGGACTTAGTCCACTTATACAGTAATTGAAGTAAGGTACGCTTACAGCGAATCTCCTTAAGACAATTACGTCCCCCGCACCGGTGCTAACGGGATAATGGACGCTGGTCTCCCAAGATACAACACTTCTTCACGGTATTTGGATAGCACTACCAAATCACCGTACGGTCGAACCGTAGTCAACCAGTACCTACACAGGATTAGCAAAACAGCGGTATAACGACAAATTTCAAATGAATATTTGTCTTACTCTTTTGGAGGAACCCCACTGTTGAGGACGTAGGAAGGTTGAAGAATTTTGGCAGAATCTCCTTTAGGAAGTAGCTTCGGATTCCCACTTCACTTGGAAGTCGCGGATTCCCACTTCGTTGGAAGTCACTTCTGGAAGTCGTGGATTCCCACTTCACTGTTGGAAGTCGCCCTGAAGTCCTACTTCACTGGAGCCCAGTTCAGAACGGAGTCAGAACTTTAGAGAGAGAGAGTGAGATCTTTCAGAAGAGAGAAAGGAATCTCAGTTTGGTGTGTTTGAGAATGGACCCCTGGAGCGCTTTTTTATAGCGCTCTGGAGGGGTATTCTCGTCCGCCAAATTCCAGCAGTTGCGACGGTTCGAACAGAACCGTCGCAACCGATCAACCGCCCTGTCGGTTTTCCGACACGGACCACGGACACGGACACGGACCCGGACCCGGGCCCGGGCCCGGGCCCGAGCCCGGCCGGCACCGGCACCGGCACCGGCCGGCCGCCGCCGCCGCCAGCGGCGGCGCGCGTGCGCGCACGTACGTAAGTACGTGCATAGTTCCCTCCTTTTCGCGCGCGAAAACTCCAAGTACCCAAAGGGCACGCCCTTTGTTCTCATTTTTCTCTATTTATACCCCATGAGCTTCCAACACATGACCAATGTGGGACTAAATGCTTGTAGCTAAATTTAGTCCCTTTTGGCTTTGAATTAGGCTATCTTTGGACTTGAATATCTCATTCATTCGAAGTCGGAATTGAACATGTAAATATACCACGTTCATCACAAATGGAAGGAGAACACACTCCAACCATCATCCGGTTGATTTGATCAACGGATCTCGCCATAATTCATCTCGAAGATTCAGCTTTATATTCTTCAATTCCAACAATCCCCCACAATGAATGGAGATTCAAGGAAATGACACACAAAGAGACTGACTCTATTGTGTAAGGTACTTGAGAAAAGAAACTGCATAAGGATAGGTGAACTAGGTCTTGAACCTTCCATAGTGAAAGCTTTATCGGACTTACTGGCTAATCAGTGAACTAGGTCTTGAACTGTTAGCCGTTAGTGTAAGTCAAGTCAACAAGCTTCACACAGTAACTTTCCAAATCAACTTTGGTTCTCTGTTGTGTCCGTTTTGGCTCTGGACATTCTTGGTTTCAGAGAGTATCTTTAGGGAATAACAGCCTCCATAGAGATTCCCAAAGAGCCGACCCAACTCAATACTCACATAGGTGATGGACCTATGAAGAGTAGTCTACTCTACTCCACTTGTATAGTAACAAGATATAGGCATCATTAAAAGCGTTAAGCTTATCCTTAATCCCTTGTAGAAAAGCACTTATGTGCACCTTAGGAATGGATTGGAGTCAAGCTCCCAAGTGCTTACTTGCTGAGTCAATCATAACTAGTTTTTCCTCTTGAACTTAGTCCGTGGGATCTCCAGTCGCTAAGTGAGGTTTCATTAAGCTGACTCGGTAAGGTTAGGCTTTAGACCCATTCCCCTCGATGCGCAGTTTATACGCTCTCCACTTAAACCTTTAGTAAGCGGATCCGCTAAATTATCCTTTGACGATACAAAGTCAATAGAGATAATTCCATTTGAGAGCAACTGCTTCACGGTATTATGTCTACGACGAATATGTCTAGACTTACCGTTGTATATCATATTTTGTGCCCTAGATATAGCTGCTTGATTGTCGCAGTGTATACATATAGCGGGCACTGGCTTTTGCCATAACGGTATATCTTCTAAGAATTGTCAAAGCCATTCTGCTTCTTCACCAGCCTTATCTAAGGCTATGAATTCTGATTCCATAGTGGAACGGGCAATACATGTTTGCTTAGAAGATTTCCATGATACCGCTGCTCCTGCTAGAGTAAATACGTATCCGCTAGTTGATTTTGATTCCTCAGAATCTGCAATCCAATTAGCATCACTGTATCCTTCCAGTACAGGAGGATACTTTCCATATCTCAAGGCATATTCCTTGGTATGTGATACGTAACCCAATACTCGTAGTAGAGCGGTCCAATGTAGATCACTAGGATTACTAGTATATCTACTCAACTTGCTTACAGCGTAAGCAATATCGGGTCTAGTGCAATTCATTAAATACATTAGACTTCCGATAATCTGAGAATACTCCAACTGGCGTATCCCAGTTCCTGTATTCTTATGAAGGTGGACGTGTGGGAGAAAAGGATTTGTATTCTCTTTTATCCCATGATCCTTGAATCTTTCTATCATCTTATCCACGTAGTGAGATTGAGATAGACTGATTCCATCTGGTGTTCTAGTAATTTTAATGCCTAAAATTACATCAGCAACCCCCAGATCCTTCATATCAAAACTGTTGGATAACATTCTTTTAGTGGACTTAATAATCTCAATATTAGTCCCAAGTATCAACATGTCGTCTATATAAAGACAGACAATGATACATGCATCTCCAACTGTTTTCGTGTAAACACACTTATCGCATTCATTGATAGTGAATCCATCTTTGATCATGACACTATCAAATTTCTCATGCCATTGTTTTGGAGCCTGCTTTAAACCGTATAAGGATTTTACCAATATACACACCTTGTGTTCTTGGTTCTTGACTATAAATCCTTCTGGTTGCTCCATATAAATTTCTTCATTTAATTCACCATTTAAGAATGCAGTCTTGACATCCATTTGATGGATATCTAAGTTGTGCAATACTGCAATCGCAATCAACATCCGAATGGACGTTATTCTTGTTACTGGTGAATATGTATCGAAGTAGTCAAGTCCTTCTTTTTGCCGATAACCCTTGGCTACTAATCTAGCCTTGTACTTATCGATAGATCCATCGGGTTTAATTTTCGTTTGAAAATCCACTTACACCCAATTGGTTTACTTCCAGGAGGCAAGTTTACCAATTCCAAGTATGATTACTTAGTATGGATTCTATTTCGCTATTTATAGCTTCTTTCCACATTTGTGCTTCTGGGTTTGACATAGCCTCTTTAAATATTTGAGGCTCGCTCTCAATAGCGTATGCTATGAAATCTGGACCAAAAGATTTTGAGATTCTAGATCTCTGACTTCTTCTTGGTTCAATTTCCACATTTACATTTCGTTCCTCGGAACTTTCGTCCCTGAATGCCATCTCGTGTGTTCTTTCCCAGAAGTCTTATCTGCTTCCCGTTTGTACGGAAAGATATCTTCAAAGAACACAGCATCTCGAGATTCGATAATCATGTTTACATGAATATCTGGTATTTCTGATTTATGAACCAGAAACCTATAGGCACTACTATTCAAGGCATAGCCTATGAATACGCAGTCTATAGTTTTTGCTCCCAACTTAGTCTTTTTAGGTAATGGTGCTAGCACCTTTGCAAGGCACCCCCACATTTTGAGGTAATGGTAGGAAGGTGTCCTTCCATGCCATAACTCGAATGGTATTAGACCAAGTTTCTTGTGGGGTACTCTATTTAGAATATGATTTGCAGTTAATAAAGCTTCCCCCCACAAGTTCTGCGGAGCTCCAGAACTTACGAGCATGGAATTAACCATCTCCTTCAAAGTTCTGTTCTTCCGTTCAGCAATTCCATTCTGCTGAGGAGTGTATGGTGCTGTAGTTTGATGGATTATACCAAAACTAGCACATAACTCACTAAAATCATTTGATTCATATTCTCCGCCTCTATCGGATTTTAGAATCTTGATTTTCTTGTTGAGTTGATTCTCACTTCGGCTTTATATGTTGTAAACATATTTATTGCCTCATCCTTACTGTTCAAAAGATACACATAACAGTATCTTGTACAGTCATCGATAAAAGTATGAAATACTTTTTACCGCCTCTAGTTGGCATAAACTTCAAGTCACATAGATCGCTATGAATTAACCCTAAAGGTTCTGTATTTCGATCTATTGAGTGAAATGAATTTTTAGCCAACTTGGCCTCAACACAAACCTCACACTTGCGAATTTCTTCCAAGTTGAGTTTAGGAATATATCCCAGATTAGACAAGTTCTTTAAAGACTTGTAATTTACATGCCCTAATCTAGCATGCCACAAATTAGGAGACTCAAGCAAATAACAGAAGAATTTTCTTTATTTATAAGCTTCGGTACAAATACACAGACTTTTTGTCTACCACTGTAACATTGTCTTTAAAAAGACCATCAACAAGATTCTTGTTTTGGCTGCGACATTCATTCGCCTTATGCCCCTCTTTGTTGCAGATGTAGCAAGTTCCCTTGAAGCGCATGTTCTTGCCTTCTTGGACCTTGCCTTTGTACCCCTGGGAAGTCTTCTTCCGCTTTAAGCCTTTGGAAGTAGACGCTTTCCCCTTTGAGTCTTCGATCACATTAGCTTTTGCTTCGTAGGAGTTCTTGCTGGTCCTTTTCTCGGACTTGCGGTTGTCCTCCTCGATACGAAGCCTCACAATGAGATCTTCCAACTTCAACTCCTTTCGCTTGTGCTTAAGGTATTCTTGAAATCTCTCCACGCAGGTGGAGTTTCTCCACGATAGTAGCAACCTGAAAATTTTCAGGTAGGATCATACCTTCAGCTTCTATCTCGTGCAAGATAAGTTGGAACTCTTGCACCTGACTGATTACAGTCTTGCTGTCCACCATTTTGTACTCCAGAAATCGTCCAACGACGAACTTCTTGGTACCAGCATCCTCAGTCTTGTACTTCTTGTCAAGACTGATCCATAACTTTTTTGCCGTTGTGATAGGACTGTAGACATTGTAAATAGAGTCATCCAGTCCATTTAAAACATAATTTCGGCAAAGGAAGTCATATTGAGTCCATGCATCAGTTGCAGGCTCTGGTGGATCTTCTTTCAGGAATCTGGCCAGATGAAGAGTGGTCAAGTAGAAGAGCATCTTCTGTTGCCACCTCTTGAATTCTGTGCCATCAAATTTTCCTGGCTTCTCCGGCTTCGGGTTAGGAAGTGGAGTAGGCATCAATGCTTGTAGCATGTTTGGTGCCTTACTTGAGCTATCTTGATTTGTCTCAGACATCTTCTTCAAGTTCAAGCAGAACAGAAGTAAGAAACTATAATTGTCTTAAGATTGTTGGGTATTCTGCTTAACAAGAATCAATCTGATAACTAATCAAGATCACTGAAATATCAACAATCTAATTGGCCAGGTCGGCAAATATCAGGTGGGAGGTTTTCCGTTCAATAGAACGTTCCTTAATTCAAGAACCACCTTTCAATTTCCTCCTTGGTTTAAGCACCAATTAGACTGAATCCAAGTCAGTCACAATATACTGTAAAGTATATCCCCTGTATAAAGGATTTAATCTACTTATACAGTTTCACTTAGACTGAATCTAAGTCAATCTCGATATACTATAAAGTATATCCCCTGTATAAAGGACTTAGTCCACTTATACAGTAATTGAAGTGAGGTACGCTACAGCGAATCTCCTTAAGACAATTACGTCCCCCCACCGGTGCTAACGGGATAATGGACGCTGGTCTCCCAAGATACAACACTTCTTCACGGTATTGGATAGCACTATCAAATCACCGTACGGTCGAACCGTAGTCAACCAGTACCTACACAGGATTAGCAAAACAGCGGTATAACGACAAATTTCAAATGAATATTTGTCTTACTCTTTTGGAGGAACACCCACTGTTGAGGACGTAGGAAGGTTGAAGAATTTTGACAGAATCTCCTTTAGGAAGTAGCTTCGGATTCCCACTTCACTTGGAAGTCGCGGATTCCCACTTCGTTGGAAGTCACTTCTGGAAGTCGTGGATTCCCACTTCACTGTTGGAAGTCGCCCTGAAGTCCCACTTCACTGAGCCCAGTTCAGAACGGAGTCAGAACTTTAGAGAGAGAGAGTGAGATCTTTCAGAAGAGAGAAAGGAATCTCAGTTTGGTGTGTTGGAGAATGGACCCCTGGAGCGCTTTTATAGCGCTCTGGAGGGGTATTTCTCGTCCGCCAAATTCCAGCAGTTGCGACGGTTCGAACAGAACCGTCGCAACCGATCAACCGCCCTGTCGGTTTCCGACACGGACCACGGACCACGGACACGGACCCGGGCCCGGGCCCGGGCCCGAGCCCGGCCCGGCACTGGCCGGCCGCCGCCGCCGCCAGCGCGGCGCGCGTGCGCGCACGTACGTAAGTACGTGCATAGTTCCCTCCTTTTCGCCGCGCGAAAACTCCAAGTACCCAAAGGGCACCGCCCTTTGTTCTCATTTTTCTCTATTTTATACCCATGAGCTTCCAACACATGACCAATGTGGGACTAATGCTTGTAGCTAATTTAGTCCCTTTTGGCTTTGAATTAGGCTATCTTTGGACTTGAATATCTCATTCATTCGAAGTCGGAATTGAACATGTAAATATACCACGTTCACACAAATGAAGGAGAACACACTCCAACCATCATCCGGTTGATTTGATCAACGGATCTCGCCATAATTCATCTCGAAGATTCAGCTTTATATTCTTCAATTCCAACAATATGTAGATACTTGTGGTTCATTTTGGGAACGAGTACATACACAATATGGGTAGCTTGAGAGTTAATTTTTATTTAAGAATAATTATGACTACAGATTGATGTGTTGATTTTCACCAGCATAGAAAATCCATTTTCACTAAACCTTCTCTCCACACATTGTTCAGCTAGCATTACTCTTTGTAGTATTCAAATTCGGGTCATTTTTAGTGATCGGATTCGGGTTCTCTGCGGTAAATTTTTTTCCCCCTCACTATAGATGCCATTAGATTTATTAGAGTTGTATGTTTTGTTAGTTTCTAGGATCAATCTGATAACTAATTAATATCACTGAAATATCACCGATCTAATTGGCCAGGTCGGTTAAATCAGGTGGGAGGTTTTTCGTTCAATAGAACTTCCTTAATTAAAGAACCACCTTTCAATTATCTTCCTTGATTAAACACCTATTAGACTGGTATAAGTCAGTCTCAATATACTGAATATCAGTATAACCCATGTATAAAGAAAATTAATTCACTTATACAGTATTTGGAGTGAGGTACGCTTAAAGCGAATCTCCTTAAGACAATTACGTCCCCCGCTATGGTGCTAACGGTAACTGGACGCTGGTCTCCCAAGATACAACACTCTTCATTATTTGGTTAGTACTACCAAATCACCGTATGGTCGAACCGTAATTAACAGTACCTTCACAGGAATATCAAAGCAGCAGGACCAAGACAAATTTTAGGGAGAATATTTGTCTTTACTTTGGAGGAGCACCCACTGTAGAGGAAGGAGGCAGGTAGAAGAATATTCTTCTTTGGAAGTCAGAGATTCAAACAACAATTCTATTAAAGAATCTGTTGAATTTTCTGAGACTTCTTTCAGAACGAATATTGCAGAATCTCTTGGAAGTCGCTTCGGAATCCGAGTTGCAGAATTCCTACTTCCTGTTGGAAGTCACTTCGAACTTGAGTT